>JAQQSV010018013.1:0-11485 GCA_028646515.1 Pseudochirops corinnae | reverse complement strand
AATATTTTAACCTGTTAAACAGTAATCTGTGTAAAATATACAAAGTGAAAGGCTTTTTGGCCAAAAATAATGGTATTTATTCTTTTAAAATACAGGCACACTTGTCTGGAGAAAGTCAACTAATAAATAGTATGCAGAAGCTTTAAAGACGGAAAAAGGGAAGCACTAAATGAATAAAAGAAAAATACCCCTATTTATAGTAAAATGTTCTAAACAGAAAATGCTCACACAGTTCAACTCTGGTATCTAAAATATTAAAGGCTGAATTTTTTTTAAAAGTATGAAATTCTCTTTTTCCCTAGTAAAATGCCAAACTTGGCCAGCACTCTTTACCCTTTGAATAAATACAATTATTCTTCACTGCTTTATCAATGGTCAACTCATTTTGGTTATGAAGGCAAATCAGATGCTTTATTCTATATTCAAGCACAGAGACCTTGGTAAGATGAAACACAAATCATTCTAACTTCTGTTTAAGCTGGCAGATTCACATATGATCAAATGAAACAGCCTTTCTGCAACACTAGCCAATGTTCCATAACAAGCTCACTAGAATTCTAATTCAGGGAGGCAACATATATAGGATGATTTAGCTGCAGGACAGCTGGAAGGGTCTGATAGTTCTATGGAAGCACAGGAGGTCCTCAGGGTGTATTGGCAGGTGAAATGGGAATGTCTGAGGGCTCTAAGGGTACAGTGGCATCATAGCTGATGACAGCTCAAACAAATGGTTTAAGTGGCCATGCCATTTTGTAGAGAACTGGAGAATGGGAACCTAGCCCACCACCATTTGGAAGGAGGGAGAAGGTATGAAGTTTGGAGTTTGGGTAGGCCCTCTGGGATTCCCTTCTATACGGGTGAGAGAGCCAAAAGAGAAAGATAAGGTTGTGGGAGAAGGGCTTCTTTTAGTGGCTCCTCTTGCTGGGCCCTAGAATCTGGGCCAGAAGGCAGGCTGGGGATATGGGAAAGAGAGGAGAAGAAATGGGAAAGAGATGAGAGCCCTATTGCATGTGTGCATGCTAATAGTATTTTGGGTAAAAATGAATTAGACTTATCAACAGCTGAGGTTCAAATGTAAGTAGAAAAGCTAATAACCCCATACAATTCAGCTAGAGAGGACGATCACATTAGAGTCTATCATTAACTGGAGAAGTGCAACCTTTAAAAAGCTTCTAAACATATGTGTAGATCTATATGATATGTAATTATTACTACATACCTTATACTTAAAGTAAGACAAGCAGATTAAATTAACTGGCTATACTTCAAGGAAACTCAATCTATAACCAGTTTGGTGCCCCTATTCTTATTTCAAACTTCTAAACACTCAATATTACTACAGCAATGTCTCTGAGAAAAAAAAAAGAGAGAGTGAGGGAAAAAGACAGAGAGAAGGGAGGTAAAGAGGAACCAAAGAAGGGAGGGAGTAAAGAGGAGAGAGGAAAGAAGGGACAAAGATAGAAAGGGAGGAAAGGGTGGGAGAAAGAGAAAAAGTGAGTGAGGCAAGGAGGAAGGAAGGAAGCCTAGTTCCTAGAAGGACCTTAAAACTTGTCCTCCAAACTTCTATTAGGGAGAATTTGTGGGGCTTAGTCTTGAGCAGTTCCAACTGAAACTCAAAGGATCTAAAAAGCACTAAGTCAACATAAGTGAAGCAAGCTGAGTGGTCATTAAACTCGTAGCAACTAAATCACAGGAAAACCCAGGTATACCACTACTTCCTTAAAAGTTATAGGCATGAAAAAGTTAAGCTGTGCTCAGAAAGAAGACTACCCATCATATGGTCAATATATCAAGTGTTTTTCTCAAAATACTTCAGTGCATTTCAAAGATAATGTGGGAATAAGTCTTAGAATAAAAATCACCTCCAAAATAAGTCATTACAATGACATAGGGTGAGTTCTGAGCCATACACACACACACACACACATACACACACACGCATAAAAGACATATATAAATTCAGAAATTTAAAAAATACACACATACACATCTATGTGCATGTATGTATATGTATATCTCCATGATACATACAAAATACAGGGTAATTCTGAAAGGAAGAACACTAGGAGCTGGGAGGAAAGAGAAAGGGGAATTGGCAAAGGCTTCATGTAGAAGGTAGTTGTTGGGGTGTGTCTTGAAGGAATGTGGAATACTAAATGGAGGGGGGTGAGGATTGCAGTAGACTCAAACAAGTGGAAAAGTCAGGACAAAGGCTTAAAAATGGAGTGTTGTATATGAGGAGCAGAAAGAAAGTCAACTGGGCTATAATGTACAATGTGGGGGAAGGGGAGTCACATATAATAAGGCTGGAAAGTTAAGTTGGGAATAAGGTGTGAAAAGTCAAAGAGAGTAGTTAATAACTGATTCCAGAAACAATAGGGAGCCTGTAGAGTTGATTGAGTTGGAGAACAACAAGGTCTGACATTTACTGTAGGAAATGCAGCAAGCAGCCAATAGTAACCACCAAAAAAACCACCTTGTGCCCAAGGTCATAGGGTAGTAAGTGTTAAGTGTATGAGGCTGAATTTGAACTCAGGTTCCCCTGACTCCAGGGCCGGTGCACTATTCACTGAGCCATCTAGCCATCCAAGCTCTCTCCATTCTGGAAGCAGAGTTCTACTGTGGCAAAGAGCTCATAAGTCAAGTAATTAGCTGGCAATATGAGCAAGCAGAGGAAGCACAAACAGATCATAGAATCCTTTTTTGGGGACAAAAAGGATCAAGTCATGGAAGGGGAGGAAGACATCAAAGTCCGAACTCCTGCATCAAAATCCTCCAAGAAAAATATGAACTGGTTACAGGCCATGGAGGAACTCAAGAAGGATTCTGAAAATCAAGTTGGAGAAGTGGAGGAAAAATTGGGAAGAAAAATGAAAATGATGCAAGGAAATCATGAAAAGCAAGTCAACAGCCTGCTAAAAGAGACCCAAAAGTACATGGAAGAAAATAACACTTTAAAAAATAGACTAACTCAAATGGCAAAAGAGGCCCAAAAAGCCAATGAGGAGAAGAATGCCTTAAAAAGCCAAATTTGCCAGATGGAAAAGAAATTTCAAAAACTCAATGAAGAGAATAACTCCTTCAAAATTAGACTGGAGCAACTGGAAGCTAATGACTTTATGAGAAATCAAGGTACTATAAAAAATCAAAAAATAGAAGGCAATGTGCACTGGGAAAACCAATGACCTGGAAAATAGATCCAGGAGAAATAATTTAAAAATTATTGGACTACCTGAAAGCCATGATCAAAAAAAGAGCCTAGATACTATCTTTCAAGAAATTATCAAGCAAAATTGCCCTGATATTTTAGAACCAGAGGGCAAAATAGAAACTGAAAGAATTCACCAATCACCTCTTGAAAAAGACCCCAAAAAGAAAACTTCCTAGGAATAATATAGCCAAATTTCAGAGTTCCCAGGTCGAAAAGAAAATAGTGCAAGCAGTCAAGAAGAAATAATTTGAATATCGTAGAAACACAATCAGGATAACACAAGACCTACCAGCTTCTACATTAAGGGATCAAAGGGCTTGGAATGTGATACTCCAAAGGTCAAAGGAGCTAGGATTAAACCAAGAATCACCTACCCAGCAAGACTGAGTATAATGCTTCAGTAAAAATATGGTCATTCAATGAAATAGAGGATTTTCAAGCATTCTTGATGAAAAAACCAGAGCTGAACAGAAAATCTGACTTTCAAATACAAGAAGCAGAAGCATGAGAAGGTAAACAGGAAAAAGAAATCATAAGGAACGTATTAAAGTTGAACTATTTACATTCCTACATGGAAAAGTGATAATTGTAACTCATAAGACTTTTCTCAGTATAAGGATAGTTGAAGAGTATATGTGTGTGTGTGTGTGTGTGTGTATAAATGTGTATGTATGTAACATACATATATATGTATATATGAGAATGTATGTGTATATAAATATATACATGAGTGTGGGCACATGTATGTTCACATATACATAGACAGAGGGCACAGGATGAGTTGAATAGGAAGGGATATATCTAAAAAATAAAATTAAGAGGTGAGAGAAGAATTTATTGGGAGAAGGAGAAAGGGAGAGATAGATTAGGATAAATTATCTCATAAAAGAAGTAAGAGAAAACTGTTACAATGTGGGGGAAGAGCAGCAAAGTGAAAGGGAACAGGACAACCTTATTCTCACTGAATTTGGCTTGAGGAGGGAATAACATACAGACTCCATTGGCTATCTTACCCTACAGGAAAATGGGTGGGGAAAGATATAAGAGGGGAGATGATAGAAAGGAAGGCAGATTGGAGGAGAGGGTAGTTAGAAGCAAATATTTTTGAAAAGGGATAGGGACAAGGGAGAAAATAGAATAAGTGGGGGGGCAGGACAGGATGGAGGGAAATATAGTTAGACTTTCACAATATAACTACTAGGGAAATGATTTGGGTAACTACACATGTACAACCTATATTGAATTGCTTATCTTCCCAGTGGGGGCGGGTGAGGAGAGAAGAAGGAAAAAAATCTGGAACTCAAAGTTTTAAAAACAAATGTTTAAAAAATTTTTTTTATTTTTTTTTACATGCAACTGGGAAATAAGATATAAAGCATTGGGGTATAGAAATCCATCTTGCCCTACTAGAAAGTTAGGGGAATGATGGGGGAGGAGATGAGAGAACAGATTGAGGGAAGAGGTATTCAGTAGGCTTGCTATTTTGGGGTGGGGGTAGGGGAAAGATGGGGAGAAAAAAATTATAACTCAATATCTTGTGGAAATGAATGTTGAAAACTAAAAATAAATAAATAAATGTAAACCCAAAACCAGAATTAATTATTTTCCCCACAAAACTTGTCCTCCATTTCAAACATGTCTTTTTCTGTTAATAATAATAGCCAACATTTATACAGTGCTTACTAAGTGTGCCAGACACTGTAAACACTTTACAATGATCATATCTGATCCTTACAACAACCCTAAGAGGTAGGTGCTATCATTATCCCTGAGAAACCAGCTCAGGGTCACACACTAGTAAGTGTCTGGGGTCCCATTTAACTCAGGTCTTCCTAACTTCAGGCCCAGTGCTCTTATCCAGTAAACCACCCATCTCCCCATATTTCCAGCCCCCTTAATACTGAACATCTTTGATTCTTTATTTTTCCTCACTACCCTCTGTAACCAGTTTTCCAAATCTTATCCACTCTACCTCCACAATATTTTATGGATCTGTTCCCTTTTCTCCATTCACACTATTACCACCTTTGCATATGGCATCATTACTTCTTGCTTGGATTATTATAACAGCCCTTTAACTGTTCTCCCTGCTTCCAGTGTCTTCTCTCTCCAATTAGTCCTCTAAACAGATGCCAAAAAAATCTTCCTAAAGCACAGGTTAGGCCATATCACTAGTGAAGTGAAAAAATTTCAGGGGTTCCTCACTGTTTATTCCTTAGTTTGGCATTTAAAACTGTTCAGTTTGATTCCAACCTTCCTTTCCATACTACTTTATCTCATTCTTCTTCCTATATATGCCACATCCTATTCAAACTAAACCCAAAATGGGCATTTTCTCTCTGCCTCTTGCAGCTTTGGAGAGGCTGTCCATCTACCTAGAAAGCACTCCCACTTCACTTCTGCCATTGCTGTCTCTCAACCTGAACCAGGAGACCTCTCTTGACTATCACTCTCCACACCCCAGAGGCACTTTCTCCCTCTATAAATCATGTATTTGTAAATGTTATTCACCCAGCCTCTGCCCCCCAATAACGTCTTTCAGGGAAGAGAATAACTTTTGTTTTGCCATTATATCCCTAATTTTATAGCTTAAGTGTGTAGTTCATGGCAAGGACTTAATAAAGTGCTTGCTGAAGTAAAAAATTAATCATATAAATTCATATAAAATGCTCCAAATTTTTAACAATTAGAGAAATGCAAATTAAAACTGAATTTTCAGGGAAATTATTATTTTCTATATTAGTAACCCATTATTCATTAAGATCCAGGCTTTTTATTTTCTCATTCAGGTACCAGACCCTGTAGGTTAGTTAGCCAGTCTCTGAAGTGCACAGCTATAGAGGAGACTGCCCTAATCTAGTGGTATATGATCCTCAGATCTTGGGCAGAATGCCACACAACTAGACCTTACTTCTGTTTAGAGTGTAAACAGAATCTTATCTAGGTGAATTTCTGCCCAAAGCAATGAACTCATGCCCTCGTACCCAACTACTAGAGTTTAGTATGATGCAGCTCATGAAGGAGAAAACCAACAAGAGTGGTCTGGGCAGAGATGGATTCCTACTAAATCCCATCATCAGCTCTTAGCAGAAAACTTTTACCCCACCTCTCATTAACTGTTCACCAATCAGGGTTAATTTTCATCTCTCAGAGGCACTTAAAAAGTATACTAAGGCTTCCAGTCTCTTCATGTCTTTGATTACTGGGAGAAACGGCAAATAATCTATTATTATCTAGTATAATTATTAAATTATTAATTATTCACAAAGTCTGTCTCAAAGGTTTTTCAGTCATCTCAGGTTCCACCTCATACTTATCAGTCTGGTAGAGATGACAATAAAGGAAAACAGAACTGTTGCTGTGGATGTGAGAAAACAAGCACATTAATGAATTATTGTGGGAGTTGAGGATTGATCCGGATTCTGCAAAGCAATTCAGAATTATGCTTCAAAAGTTACTAAACCATGCATACCCTATAACTCATTGATACCATTCCTATACCTCAAAGAAATCAAGCAAAAAGGAAAAGCTAATTAATACGCATAAAACTTTGTTTAAAGTGAAGGGTTTTTTATCAAATGAGAAATGGCTGAACAAATTATGGTATATGAATGTACAGGAATTATCATTCCATTGTAAGAAATGACAAGAGGAACAATTTCAGAGAAGCCTGGGAAAGTTATATGAATTGATTCAGAGTTAAGTGGGCAGAATCTGAAGAACAATTTGTTCAATAACAACATTATAAAGATAAACAATTTTAAAAGACTTAAAGAACTCTGGTCAATGCAAAACCCAAACAAAATTTCACAGGATCTATAAGGAAACATCCCATCTACCTCCTGATAGGAAATAATGGATGCAGTGAAGAATGAGATACATATTTTGGATGTGGTCAATTTGAGAATTTGTAATTTGATTATGCACATCTTCTACAAGGGTTTTCTTTTTCTTTTACTCCCCCATGGGGTTCGAGGTGGGGGTGGAGGAAGAAGATAAAATAGATTTTTGTTCATAAAAAATATGTAATTAAAATTTTTAAAAATTAATTTCTTCTCTTGAGTAATAAGACCATCAAAGTTTCAAGTGTTTCAATTAGTCAACAAGCATTTTATGAAATATCTACAATTTGTCCCTATGTATACATAAATGTACATGTACATACCCACCCCACACCCACACCCGTAAGGCAGTGGAGAGAGCACTGGGTCTTGAATTAGGAAAGCCTAAATTCAAATGTGACCTGGGACTACTTGTGTGAACCTGGGTAAAACATATAACCTCAGTCTGATTCAGTTTTCTCAACTGCATCTGTCTCACAGTGTTTTTGTATGGACTAAATAAAATATTTGTAAAAAGCAATTATCACTGTATCTAGCACACAGTAGGTACTATACAAATAATCCCTTATATGTAAAATGAATACAAGATAGTTTTGGAGGAAAAAACAGTAGCTATAGGATAGAACAAGAAAGGCTTCACATATAAGTAATACTTGAATTATGAGGAAACCAAGAATTCCAAGAGACAAAGCTGAAGAGAGCATTCTACTTATGGGAGACAGCCAATACCAAGGCACAATAATGAGAGACAAAGTGTTGACTATGAAGAACACCAAGGAGGCTAGTATGGCTCAAATGCAGCATTTATGGAGGGGAATAATGTGTAGGAAGAGACTACACTGGTAAAGGCTTTTTTTTGGGGGGGGGGGAGGGCAATTGGGGTTAAGTGATATGCCCAAAGTCACATGGCTAGTTTTTGTGTTAAGTGTCTGAGGCTGGATTTGAACTCAGGTCCTCCTGACTCCAGGGCCGGTGCTCTATTCACTGCACCACCTAGCCGCCCCACAGGTAAAGGTTTTGAATGTCCAAAAAGAAAATTTGCATTTGATCCTAGAGCCATTTGGAGTTTACTAAGTAGAGGGGTGACAAGGTCAGACCTGTATTTTAGAAAAATTACTGTTGATCTATGTAGAGAATCAACTGGAGTGGACAGAAACTTGAGGCACAGAGACTGTTTAGGAGGCTAGTACAATTGTTCAGGCAAGAGGTGACCAGAGGCTGACCTAAAGTGGTGGCAATGTGAGTGCAAAGGAGAAGTACATGGGAGATGCTGTGGAGAAAAAAAAAACACAAGATCTTGTGAATGAATGGCTATCTGGAGGAGTGAAGGTGTTATACTTTGAAGCTTAGGTAAAAGGCCTTTAAAAGTCAAATCAAATCCAAAGAATCCTGTCAATTATAGCAAAGGCTATTAAATACTCTTGACATGGGACCTTATCTTATGAGAGAATTTAACACATCCAGAACCTCTTTCTGATGTGCCACTTATGTATAAGGGTTTATTAATAAAAATTATTCATGAATTTAAGAAACAGAAGACCTCAGAATTTAATACAACACAAACACAAAATCACATCAAACTAAAAATACATCACAGGCTTATAACCTAAGTTTTCATATAATTCTCTTATTAAAACAAAAAAAATCACTAGGTTAAAAAGATTAAAAAGACAGGCACAGACCATAGTCTTTACTGCTAAGATGCATTTGTTGACTCATATTTAATATTCCTTGCATAAACATTTTTAATCATTACATGACAAACTTTAGTCATTTACATATCCAAAACAATGAAGTTAATCAGTCCAGTTTACTAGACAACAAGAGATAGCTCTGTTTCTCTACAATGTGCTACAATTTAGTGACAACATAGCTAAATTAATTTAGTCATGCCTTTCTGAAATGCAATTTGGAGCTATCCACTCAAACCATCTGTTTATAGGTAAAACCAAATTTCTCCACAGCTACTTACAGTTTAACTCTACATTCAAGGAAAATTTATCAGGTCAGTCCTTTTGAATCCTTAAGAAACTCAGTATCAGAATAATTATGTATATTTGATAGGTTCTACTATACATGTATAAAGACAATTTGGTCTTACATCTTTTGAAGCACCTGGGCCATCACAACCCCATTTGTTAAATCTTCCACACTCTGGCATGGTGCTTCCACATTAAATGTCTGGATCTGCATATAAGAAAAGAAATAATTTTATTGTTTACCAATCAAACAATAATACTGGTTAAAATTAAATTTTTTAGGCTAAAATTAAAATTAGCTTTCACGGTACACACTCTATGCTTTATAGCTAAAGACCTAATTTCAGGTCATGTCAATGATAGTAACTAACCAAAAATGTTTCTGTCAAACTTGAATGAATCGATACAAATTTTTAATACAACATAAAATCAGCACCATAAAAAATAAAATTTATTTCAGAAATGCAAATAAGTGTGTGATAGCCCCTAAGGTCAGTTTCAGAGTCAGACTTTTATCTAATATTAATATTAGTTGGCTAATGATATCAGTCAGAGCTTGGATTTCAATCAAGGCACACACACATTATTCCTTGTCTAAATAACAAAAACAAAAACAAGGTTAAAGAATTTCATTAGTTTTAAATTCAAAGTTGAGGCAAAAGGACCTAGTGGTCCAGATCTCAAGTTATATTAAAAAGAAGTGATAAAAACAATTTGGTTAAAAAAAATTTTCATGGGTAGAACAAATTAGGTACTCAAGATTCAGAGGCAACTGAACACAGTAGTTAAATAATCCCAAGTGTACCAACTACTAGTATAAATATGAGTCAACCAAAACTGTTAAACAGTCTGGCAGAAAAACATCTAACACACATGTTGCAAGAAATTCCAAATAAGGGGCAGCTAGATGGCGCAGTGAATAAAGCACTGGCCCTGGAGTCAGGAGGACCTGAGTTCAAATCGGACCTCAGACACAACTCTAGTTGTGTGACCTTGGGCAAGTCACTTAAGCCCCATTGCCCTGCATTCCCCCATCTAAAAAAAAAAAAAAAAAAAGAAATTCCAAATAAATATCTGACAAACCTTTAAAGATCATCCCACACTGTAAGAGAAATTATATATCTTTCACAAGTATGGATACAAGATGAGTTCTTGACCAAATTAAGGTTTGAGATAATAAAATTTTAAATGGATAACTGTTGCATAAAATTGAAAGTTGTTGCACAAAATCACTTCATTTGGAATTACAACAGCAATACTTAACTGGGCAAAAAAATCTCTCCATCAGATTTCTGATAAAGGACTGATATTCATACTCAAGTTTTTACTTATCTGTGTGACCCTAGGCAAGTCACTTCATCTCTGTCAGCCTCAGTTTCTTTATCTGTAAAATGGGGATATTAGTAACATATACCTCCCAGGGTTGATGTGAGAATTGAATGAGATAATATTTCTAAGACACATAGGGAACTGATTCAAATGTATAAGAACAAAAGCCATTTCTTGACTGATAAAGGATACAGATAGTTCTCAATCTATCAACAACCACATAAAAAAATGCTCCAGAATGTGAGGTTCTAAGTCACACCCATCAGAAAGGCAAAAATAACCAAAAAGGAAAACAATTGTTATTGAGGATGTGGGAAAACAGGTAAGATTGTTGGTAGAGCTGTGAATTGATACAGTCATTATGAAATGCAATTTGGAACATTACTCCAAAAGTTATTAAAACTGTGTATATCCTTTGACCTAAGAATACCACTTAGTAAGTATACATCCCAAAGAGATGAAAAAAATGGAGCAAAAGGAAATATATGTACAAAAATACTCATAGCAGCCCTATTTGTTATAGCAGAACTAAAAATAAAGTGTGTACATCAAGTGAAAGAATGGTAGAACAAATCATGGCAGATGAATATAATGAAATATTATGCCCTAAGAAATCATCCTTACATACCATATGCTATAAGGAAGACCCAGAATCTCATATAATTCATCTACGAAACCCAGAAAATCACATCAAAGCAAAACTACCTCACAGACCTATTACCTAAGCTTTCTTTTTTTTTAATTTTATTTTAGTTCGCATCATTCATTTCCACAAGATTTTGAGTTAAATATTTTCTCCCCATCTTTCCCCTACCCACCACCCCAAAACAGCCATCCCAGTGTATTCCCCCTCCCCCAGTCTATTCTCTCCTATGTCTTCCCCCCTCACCCCTCTGACTTTTCGGTAGGGCAGGATACACAGTGCCTGTGTATGTCAAGTTCCAGTTGGATGTAGTTAATAATACTAATAATTAGATTCTAGATTCTTTCTCTTCCTCCCTCATAACCCACCCCCACTGGAAGGACAAGCAATCAAATACAGGCTGAACATGTGAAATTACACAGAACCTCTCCATAGTGAGCACACTGTGAGAGTCTGATTACATGTCTCTTCTTCCTATCCT
>JAQQSV010018012.1:0-11486 GCA_028646515.1 Pseudochirops corinnae | reverse complement strand
TATTATTATTATTATTAACTACATCCAACTGGGAATTAAGATATACAGGCCAATGTGGTAGGGAGATCCATCCTGTCCTGCTGGAAATTCAGAGGGGGGAGGGGAAGGACATAGGAGAGAGCAGATTGGGGGAAGGGTTTTACAGTGGGATGGCTGTTTTGAGGTGGTGGGTAGGGGAAAGATGGGGAGAAAATTTGTAACTCAAAATCTCATGGAAATGAATGATGTAAACAAGAAAATAAATAAATTAATTTATTGATTAAAATTTTTTTAAATTAGCATAGTCAAGGAAAATGAAACCTCACAGTGCCATGACCAAAAATGTATGTCTTTTTCTTCATCTTGTGTCCATTACCTCTCTGTGAGGAGGTAAAACATGAATCATAGCTTCTTTGGAGAAATGGTAGTTCATTGTATAGATGATCAGGGTTTTTCAGTTTTCACAAGAGATTTTCCTTACAGCGATGGTGCCGTACAAAATGTTCTCCTGGTTCTGCTAAGTTCACTCTGTATCTCTATCTTCTCAGGATTCTGTGAAATTATTTTTTTTTCATAATTTCTTAAAGCAAGATAATATTCCATAATATTCACATATCACAACTTGGTCAATCATTCCCTGATTAGCTAAGTCCTTGATTCCACAGGGGGTTGTGACCCACAGTTTAAAAAGTGCTGGAGGGGTGGAGTGAAAAAAGTTTGAGAAGTCCTGGAGAGGTAATCAAAGGAACTTTTTTAGATTTTAGTTCTTTTCTCCCCCCACTCTAACTTTTATTCCTCTTCTTTTTTTTTTACATTTGTAATGGTATTTTATTTTTCCCAATTACTTGTCAAGACTTTTTGTAGCATTCATGTTTTCAAGATTTGGATATCCAAATTTTTCTCCCTCCTTCCTTGCCTTCCCGTCCTTCCCTCCCCTCTTCCTAAAATGGTAGGCAATTTGATACAGATTATACATGTGCTATCATATAAAACATATTTCCATATTAGTCACAGTTGGGGAAAAAGAAACAGATGAAAAGGAAAAAACAATGATGAGAAAGAATAAGGTAAGTGAAAAAATACACTTTGGTCTGTATTCAGAGTCCATCGGTTCTTTATCTGTATGTGGATAGCATTTTCCTTTGTGAGTCCTCTGTACTTACCTTAGATCATTGGGCTGCTGAAAAGAGCTGAGTTATTCATAGTTGGTCATCACACAATGTTGCTGATATTGTGTATGATGTTTTCTTGGTTCTGCTCATTTCACTTCACATCAGTTCATATGAGTCTTTCCAGGTTTATATATATATATATATATATATATATATATATAGGAGGGTTTATATATGCATTTGAACACATATCTGAATATGTGTATTCCCCATTCCCCAGTTGATAGGTATCCCCTCAATTCCTAATATTTTGCCACCAGAAAGAGGGATGTTATAAATAATTTTTCAAATATAGGTCCTTGTCCATTTTTATGATCTCTTTGGGATGCAGATCTAGTAGTGGTATAGCTGAATCAAAGGGTATGAACAATTTGGTTGCCCTTTGGGCACAGTTTCAAATTGACCTCCAAAGTGATTGTATCAGTTCATATCTCCACATACAGTGCATTACTGTCCCAATTTTCCCATATCTTCTCCAACATTTATCATTTTCCTTTTTTGTCCTACTAGTCAATCTGATAGGTGTGAGGTGGTACTTCAAAGTTGCTAAGTCCTATGCAATCCTGATTGTGGTCCACCAATATTTGAATTGTTTCTTTCTGGCTACTTGCAGTATTTTTTTTTCCTTGACTTGATAGTTCTGAAACTTGGCTATAATGTTCCTTGGAGTTTTTATTTTGGGATCTTTTTCCTGAGGAGATCAGTGGATTCTTTCTTTTAATGTCAATTTTGCCCTCTGTTTCCAGGATATCAGGGCAGTTTTCCTTAATAATTTCTTGAAAGATGTTATCCAGTTTCTGCTTTTGATTATGACTTTCAGGTAATACAGTGATTCTGACATTATCTTTTCTGTCTCTATTTTCCATGTAAGTTGCTTTTCCCATTAGGTATTTTACATTTTCATCTATATTTTCATTCTTCTGAATTTGTTGGATTGCTTCTTGTTGTCTCATAGAGTCATTAACTTCCAAGAGCACAATTCTAACTTTTGAGTTCTTTTCCTCAATTAGCTTTTTGTACTTTTCTATTTGACCAACTTTACTTTTTAAAGAGTTGTTTTCTTCAGTGGATTTTTTATCTCCTTTTCTATTTGGCCAATTCCATTTTAAGTAATTGTTTTCTTTTCCCAAGATGTTGACTTTTTCCCCATAACTCTCTTGCATCACTCACATTTCTTTTCCCAATTTTTCTTCTCCCTCTCTTATATGATTTTAAAGCTTCTTTATGAACTCTTCCATGAGTTTTTTCTGGCCTTGATACCGCTTCTCATTTTATTTTGGGGGTCTGCCCATCAGTGTTTTGTCATTGTTGTCCTCTTTTGAGTTTGTGTCGTGATCTTCTCTGAAAGCATGATAACTTTCTATGGTCAGATTCCCTTTTTTTTTTTTTTTTTTTTTTTTTACTAATCTTCTTTGAGCTTTTTCCTTTCTTTTAAATTTGAACTCTGCTTCTGGGGCAGAAGGAGAGTACTCTTGTGCCAGGGACTGCAAGTACTGGCTGTTTACCCTGTGCTGCACTGATGTTGCCTTGAGGTCTATAGGAGACTCTCACGTCTGGGGTGGGAGGTGGCTGGTGCTATTGGAGATCTTAGGGGCTGGCATCTTACCTGGTGCTAAGCCAGTGTCCTAGTGGTGGTATATGGCATGTGCTGAGGCTGGTGAGGTGTTTCTGCAATTCTCTACAGATACATTGAAGCATGTGGCAGTGTAGCCACTGGAGGTTGCCTGTGTGCCTGGGGCTATGGTGAAGCATGTGGCAGTTCTCAGAGCTGAGTCTTCCTATTCCCCTGGCTATGCTGAGGCACATGAGGGGGTCCTAGCATTGCTGTTTGCCTGCTGTACTGCACTGGGGCTAAGGATCTCCCACAGGTTTGCTGAGATTGGGCTTGTTTGAATGTTTCTTGTCCTGGACTATGTTCCCTCTTTACTCAAGTGAGACAGACCTTTCTTACCGATCTTCCAAGTTTCTAGGGCTCGAAGATTGTTTCTCTCTTTTTTGCTTGCTCTGTTGATTCAGGATTTGTTTGGGAGTGCTATTTTATGGTTGTTTGGAGGTGAATATGAGAGAGTATTGGCAATTTACTACTTACTCAATGATCTTGGCTCCTGGAAGTCTTAATCCTCTCTTAAGGAACAGGCGATTTCTTTTGCTTGTGCTATTCCCTCCATGGTATCACAGTCCCTCAATGCATTTCTATGCTAAGCTGTTTGTGTATATCTTTGTGTTCAAACTTCCTTGTTTTCTGCTTCAGATAAGTGACCATCATCTTATGCTCACTCTCCCTATTTTTCCATTCCTGTATATTCTTCTTATAAACCTAAATTATGAGAAATAGCAAGTTCTAACTACTTCTTATTCCTTTATGTATAAAAATAGTCCTTTTATGCTCTCTTCACTTTCCCTTCTGTAGTCTTTTAGAATAGAACCAATATAACTCTCTCCCCTTGCCTCCACCAGTTCATCTGTTTTTCTTATTTAATTTCATTAACACCTTTGGAAAACATTAGGTTTCTGAGGGAGCATTTGTTCTTCCCTTTATAGAATGTTAGCTCTACAACATCATACAGTTCTTTCCAATAACTTAAATAAGTTTATCTTTTTTAAGTTTCTCTGGCTACTTGTATATTTGTTCATTTCAAACTTCCTACTCAGTTCTCATCAGAAATCCTTGAAAATTCTCTATTCCATTAGAGGTTCATTTTTTTTCTCTTATAGAATTCTCCTTAGCTTTTTAAGGTAAGTAATCTTGACTGTAAAGTGATAACTTTGGCTTTTTAGAATACTTTTTTTTCTTTTATTTTAAAAAATGTTATATGTATGTTTTCAATCAGCAAAAAAATCTGCCTTTTCTGTGTTTCCC
Source organism: Pseudochirops corinnae (assembly GCA_028646515.1). Lineage (NCBI taxonomy): Eukaryota > Metazoa > Chordata > Mammalia > Diprotodontia > Pseudocheiridae > Pseudochirops > Pseudochirops corinnae. The sequence continues at coordinate 7,475 of JAQQSV010018012.1, read as the reverse complement.
ATTCCCACTAATTGAAAAAGAAAGAAAAATAAAACCCTCATTGTGAGCATGTGTCATCAAGCAAAAAAATTTTCTGCATTGGCCATGTTAAAAAATGTATATCTCATTTTACACTCTGAGACCCTCATCTCTCTGTGAGGAGATGGGTAGCATATTTCAGCATTGATGCTCTGAAATCACAGTTGGTGATTACTCAATCAGAGTTTCTAATTCTTTCAAAGTTGTTCACTTTTTATCATATTTGTATAAATATACAAATATTTATATTTGTATAAATATAATAATATAATAAATATAAATGTCTTTGTATAAATTATTCTCCTGGTTCTATTCACTTCATTCTGTTTTAATTCATGTAAGTTTTCTCAGATTTCTCTGAGATCATACCTTTCATCATTTCTTACAGCATAATACTGTTCCATCACATTTATAGCCATAACTTGTTATGCCACTCCAATTTCTGGGTACCGTCTCTGATTCCCAGTCTTTTCTACCTCAAAAAAGCTACTAAAATTTTGTAAATCCTTGGTTAGAGTTTGTTATACTTAGAACAAATCTCTCTCTCTCTCTCTCTCTCTCTCTCTCTGGAGAACATCTCTGTATTTTTCCCCTTATTCCCCTATTTCTCAATTGACTGAGGCACATTTTTTGTAACAACTCTGTCTGTGTTAAATTCTTCTCTCCTTTGATTAATTCAGATGATAATAAGATTCAAGTATCACCCACTCTCTCTAATTCCTTTCTTCTTGATATCTATTTGAACATCCTGATTATGCTCAATAATTTTCCCTAAATCTCTGTTCTCATCCTCCCCCTGCTACCAATCATTGTATTGTTCTTCCTTTCTCTTTCCATTATTCTTTTCAAAATCATCAAGGCATAACAGAACCACTTCTAGGCTTTATCTAATTATACTCCTTCATTTGGGGATTATCAGTTGGGAAATTTGCCCATCAATTGGGAAATGACTGAACAAGTTGTGGTATAAGAATGTAATGGGATACTTTCGTGCTATAAGAAATGAGGAGGAATTGTCCTGATGAGTACAGATCAAATACAAGTTTCATGGAGAACACAAGCAACATCCAAAAGACCATATGCATTCTACTGAAGCAGAGCTAAGAGCAAGCAAGGGTATTGCTTTAAAAAACATCAAGCTGGAGGTGGAGCCAAGATTGCAGAGTAAAAGTAGGAACTTTCTTGAGCTCACACCCCAACCACCTCCAACACCTGTAAAAAATTACTCTAAACAAATTTTAGAGCTACAGAACCCACAAAATGAAAGAGTCAAATACATATTCAGCTGAAATCAGCCTGGCAAGCCAAAAGGAAAGGTCTGTTGCACTGGGGCATTAAGGGAGAGCAGAGCACAGTCTCATGTATAGACTAGCAACACAGATTGGCTGGAGCAGACCTCAGGGGACTAAGGCAGCTATGGTGGTTTCCAGACTTCTCAACCCAAAAACACCAAATAGAAAGTAAAAGGTCAGTGGGGAAACTCTGTTGGACCCGGGTGAGAGAAGAGCATAGTCCATCCTCTTCCCCCATGGCTGGTAGAGGTGGCTGTGGCTGCAGTGGCTGCTTCTGGTGCTCTAGGCACACAGATAGTGGAGGGATCAAGCAACTGACCAGAGGGAAATTGCTGGAATTTCTTTGCTGGTGCTAAGGCAGCATTCTCTTGTTTTGCCCTGCTTGGATCTGGATCACAATCTTAGGTGGTGGTCCTGGGTTGAGGTGGAACACTGGTGTGGCAGAACTTGTTGAGGCTGTGGAGAGGCAGTCCTCCACACAATTCTGAGACAGGTACCTAGAAGAGGCTCTGACAACAGCTGCACAAAACCCCAGAAATTTGGGACACAGCACTCTCCACTTTGGAAGCAGAATTCTACTATGGCAAAGAGCTTAAAAGTCAAGTAATTGGCTGGCAGGATGATCCAACAGAGGAAGAGAAATCACACCATAGAATCATCTTTGGTGACAAAGAAGATCAAAACATAGAACCAGAAGAAGACAACAAAGTCAAAACTACTGGATCAAAAGCCTCCAAGAAAAATATGAATTGGTCCAGGCCATGGAGGAGCTCAAAAATGTATTTTGAAAATCTAGTAAGAGAAGTAGAGGAAAAATTGGCAAGAAAAATGAGACTAAAGCAAGAAAATAATGTAAAACAAGTCAACAGCTTGCTAAAAGAGAGCCCCCCTCCCCCAAAAAAATACTGAAGAAAATAACACTGTAAAAAATAGACTAACACAAATGGCAAAAGGGGTCCAAAAATCAATGAGGAAAAGAAAAGCAGGCTTGGTCAGATGGAAAAGGAAGCTCAAAAGTTCATTGAAGAAAATAATTCCTTCAAAATTAGCTTGCAGCAAATAGAAGCTAATGACTTTATGAGAAATCAAGATATTATAAAACAGATCCAAACAAATGAAAAAAAAAATAGGAAGCAATTTGAAATATCTCATTGGAAAAACCATTGACCTGGAAAATAGATTCAGGAGAGATAATTTTAAAATTATTGGACTACCTGAAAGCCATGATCAAAAAAAGAACCTAGATATCATCTTTCAAGAAATTATCAAGGAAATTGCCCTGATATTCTAGTACCAGAGGGTAAAATAGAAATTGAAAGAATTCACCAATCGTCTCTTGAAAAAGATCCCCTCCTCGCTCCCAAAAAAAGAAATGATGAGCAGGTGGATTTCAGAAAAACCTGGAAAGATTTACATGAACTAATCCTTAGTGAAGTGAGTAGAACCAGGAGAACATTGTACACGGTAAGGAAAACACTGTGCAATGATCAATTATAATTGACTTAACTCTTCTCAGCAATGTAATGATCCAAGACAATTCCAAAAGACTTATGACTGAAAATGCTATCTAATTTTAGAGAAAGAACTATGGAGTCTGAATACATATCAAAACATACTATTTTCACTTTGGGTTGTGTGTGTGTGTGTGTGTGCGTGTGTCTTTTCACTTTTGTTCTGTTTCTTCTTTCACAACATGACTAATGAGAAAATATGTTTACATGACTGTACATGTATAACCTACATCACATTGCTTGCTGCCTTGAGGAGGGATGATGGGAGGGAAAAAGGGAGATGAAATTCAAAAATTTGTAAAAAAAAAAATAAATGTTATAAACTATCTTTACATGTAATTGGAAAAAATAAAATACTATTTACCACTCCCCCCCATAATTACACTCCCTTTATGAACCATGATGATGATAGAGTTCAGTGGTAATACATGTATCATCTACTCATATTAGAATGTAAGTAGTGTATCCTTATTTGGTTCTTTATTAATCTTCATCATGTTTTCCTTTTTATGTTTCTTTTAACTTGTATTTCAACTTAAAAATTTCTAAATAGTTCTAGTCTTTTCAGAAGGAATGCTTAGAAGTCTTCTATTTCATTAGTAGTCTATTTTTACCTCTCTGGGAATACATTCAGTTTTGCTGGGTCAATTATTCTTGAATATGAGCCTATGTCCTTTGCTCTGTAGAATATACCAATCTCTACACTCCTTTATAGCTAAATCATGTGTGATCTTGACTGTGACTTCTTGATGACTTCTTTCTTTCTGACTTTTTTCTTTGATCTGAAAGCTCAGGATTTTGGCTATTATATTCCTGGGAGTTTTCATTTGGGGGCTTCTTGTAGGAGGTTACTAATTGATTCTTTCTAGTTCCACTTTTCTTTCTTATTCTATGACAAAACTGTACAATTCACAGGCTAAAATTTGTTTTTTATATTTTCAAACAAAATTTTATTGTATTTAAAAATGTAAAAACCATTCTTAGACCACAAGCCATACAAAAATAGAAGGCAGGCCAAATTGGGTCTATGGATCAATTTCTGTTCTAAGAGATATGAGCAGTTTTTGTTTTTTTTTTTAAGATTTCTTGTTTTGGTCATGGTGTTCAGGTAGTCTGAAGATTCCTAAAATTACTCTCCTTGATTTGTTTTGAAGATAAGTTACTTTTTCAATGAGTTATCTTATATTTTCTTCTATTTTTTCAGTCTTTTGATTCTGTTTTAATATCGCATGTTGTCTCAAGGAGTCTTTGTCTTCTCAATGAACCAGACCTGGGTAGTAGGTGACAAAACTGACAGTTGACACCTGTCCTAAATTAAAGCCTCAGTAAAGGTCTGGAGATCCTAGTATGAGTCTAGGACCTTCTTCTATTCTGATGCATAGCCTCTCTCTAAGCATTGGAGTGCTTCATGGCTAATGAACAGACTCAGTGTTCAGTCCATAGGCCTCATTGTCTCCTTATGATGACCTCTGCTAGAAAAATCACTCACTGTGACTTTTTCCTTGGATTTCCTCATCAGAATTCAATCTTGTCCATTTTCTAGGTCTATTTTTGTGAATTTGAAAGGGGAGCTTTCATTGCACTGCTTCCCATTTCTCCATCATCTTGGCTCTACCTGGAATATTGTATACAAGATGTTTTATAAGTTACCAGAAGCTGATAGGTTGTATGCGATCTTGATTGTAGTTCCTTGGTACTTGAACCGCTTCCTTCTGTATTCTTGTCTTTTTTGATTTGAAGGGGGATATCTGGGTTTTGAATATGACATTCCTGGTATTTTCCCATTCAGGAGAAGGATTCTGTCTTTACTTAGTCTTCCAGTTCCAATAGATGTGGACGGTGTCTAATAGATATTTATGTTATTTTGAAAGTTAGTGTTTAGATTATTTTAAGTTCTGGTTTTCAGGGAGTCTAGCAATTCTTAAATTATCTGTCCTGAACCTGTTTTCTGGGTCAGTTGATTTTTATATCAAACATCTTCATTTTCTTCTGTTTTTTTCAATATTTTAATTTTGTTCCAATATTTCTTGCTGTCTTATGGAGTCACTGATTTCCATTTGATTTAGTTTTCAGTGAGTCCATTTCTTAAATAAAATTTATCATTTTTAATTTTAAGCTATTTATTCTCCTCTGAATCGTTTCCTTAAGGAATTTTATTTCATCTCCCCTTCCCCTTATTTCTAAAAATCATGGTTTGAGTTGGATTGGGTTTTTTTGGTTGGTTTCTTTTTGAGTCTCTGCTTTCAGTTGTTAATTACTTGCTCTTTCTTTTGGGGGATCTCTAGACTTGGAATAATTATTGATACTGGTCAGAATTTTCTTTGAATTACTCATCTCTCTACCTTTTTGTTCCTGAATAGGAGTTTTGTGCCAAGTAAAAAATCTGTTCCCTACTGTGCCTTTAGTGGGGGTATGCACTCTGTTTTTCCTCAGTCCTCTAGTTTCTTGAATTGACTTCCAACTGGCAAGGTTAGCCCTTGTTTGATTTTTGAAGTTTAGAGTGTTGGATCTTCAGGGTCTTTTTCTGTTGTCTCAGGGCAGAGTGAAAGGAGCTTTAATGCCCCTGGATCTGGGTTGTCCTGGTCTAAATTCTGTGGTACCATGTTGCCTGATTCTGTTCCTGGGGCTTCCAAGGTCCTCATTCTGATGCTTTCAGACCATCCTGGGGCTTCTTATGAAAGTCCTCCACTCTTGCTGCCTCTAGATCAGAGTCTTATAGGTTCCAAGTATCTCTGGTCTATTTCTAGTTGGGTTGGGAAGCTAAATTCTACTGGTGCTTTCTCTTTTTACTTAGTTTTCATATTATTTGAGGGGTTATGGCTAACTCTTCTTTATGCAGTTCTGAGGTGGAAAAAGTCTCTTATTCCAGTTGTTCATGGAGTTTCTTTTTTTTTAATTAAAACTTTTATTTATTTTAGTTTATATCATTCATTTCCATGAAATTTTGAGTTACAAATTTTCTCCCCACCTTTTCCCTACTCACCACCCCCAAACAGCCATCCCATTGTATAACCCCTCCACCAATCTACTCTCTCCTATGTCCTCCCCCCTCACCCCTCTGACTTTCCGGTAGGGCAGGATGGATCTCCCTACCACAGTGCCTGTGTATCTCAACTTCTTCATGGAGTTTCTTAATCATTCATCAATCAGGTGCAAACTTCAGGGTTTGGTTGAAATAGCATGAACAGTCTGACTTTAATTCAGTCAGAATCTTGCCAAAAAATTTCCTGTTTTTACATCTCAATTGATAAGTTTAATTCTTTTTTCAATTGTCATTGTTGTTGACCTCTCTGTTGCATTTGACACTATTGATAATTTTTACTTCCTGGATGCATGTTCTTCTCTGAGTTTTTATGGCAAATACTTTCTCTTAGTTCTTTTCTGACCTGTGTGATAACTCCCAGTCTCCTTTGGTATATATTCCTGCATGTCATTTTCACTAACTCTAGATGTTCTTCAAGGTTCGATCCTGAGCCCTCTGTTTTTTTTTTTCTCCATATTATCTCACTGGGTCATCTAACTGGCTCACCTTGAGTCAATAATCATGTTTATGCAGATCTACCTCTTCACCTTCAGTCTTTCTCCTGAATCCATCTGCCTACTGGTAATGTTGAACTTGATGTCCTATAGACAACTCAAACTCAACATGGCAAAACAGAACTTATTATCTTTCCCCCCATACTTTCCACTCTTCTTAATTTTTCTACTACAAATGAGTGCCTAACTGCCCAGTCACCTTGGATCACAACTTTTATGCTCTTCTCAACTCCTCACTCTCATTTATTCCATATATCCACTTGCCAAAACTTATCATTTCTATCTTTGAAATATATATGTGTATACAAATACATATAAATACATATACATATATTAATGTATATCATCACTCATAAACTACTATGATAGTATTTTTAACTTTTATTTATTTTAGTTTACATCATACATTTACACGAGATTTTGAGTTACAAATTTTCTCCTCATCTTTGCCATAGCAACCACCCCAAAACAGCCATCCCATTGTATAACCCCTCCCCCAATCTATTCTCTCCTATGTCCTCCCCCATCACCCCTCTGACTTTCTGGTAGGGCAGGATGGATCTCCCTACCACAGTGCCTTTGCATCTTAAGTCCCAGTTGGATGTAGTTAATAATAATAATAATAATTGTATACATATATATATACATATATATTTTTTAATATTTGATTATAGAACTTTAAATTCTAGATTCTTTCTCTTCCCCCCCTCGTCACCCATACCCACTGGAAGGACAAGCAATTAAATACAGGCTGTACATGTATACTTACACAGAACATCTCCACGGTGGGCATATTGTGAGAGACTGATTATATGTCCCTCCTTCCTATCTCACCTTCCCCCTTGTTCTATTCTCTACCCTGTCCCTATAACTGTCCCTTTACAGAAGTGTGTACTTCCAGCAACCCTCCCCCCCACCCTGCCCTCCCCTCCATCATCCCACCTCTCATTCCCATCCCCCCTACTCTCCTGTGTGGCAAGATACCCAATTTAGAGTTTATGCCATTCCTTCCCTAAGCCAAGTTCAATGAGAGTAAGGTTCACTCTTTCCCTTTTGCTTTCCTGTTCTCCCCTTCCATTGTAACAATTATCCTTTGCCTCTTCTATGAGATGATTAA
>JAQQSV010018011.1:0-11486 GCA_028646515.1 Pseudochirops corinnae | reverse complement strand
TAAGGTGTTATTTTCTTCAGTCAGGTTGTTGACTCTCTTTTCATGATTTTCTTGCATCATTCTCATTTCTCTTCCTGATTTTTCCTCCACTTCTCTTATTTGGTTTTCAAAATCCTTCTTAAGCTGCTCTACAGCTTGTAACTACTCTACATTTTTCTTGGAAGCTTTTGGTGTGGGAGTTCTGACTGTATTGTCTTCCTCCCGTTCCATGCTTTGATCCTTTTTGTCCCCAAAAAAGGAATCTAAAGTTGGATTGCTGGGCTTGCTTTGCTTCCTTTGCCTACTCATGTTGCCAGTCAATTACTTGACTTTTGGGTTCAGTAGCACTCTGCTCTCAGAGGAGAGAGTTCTGTCTCAAATCACTAGGTTTTTGCAGCTGCTGGAGCTATTAGGAGGCCACCATTTCTGCAACCCCCACCAACTTTGGCTCACTGAAAATACACCTCAGGACCACCACCCAAGGCCACAATCCTGATCCAGGCAGCTCAAGACAAGAGCACTTAGCCTCTGAATGATCACTTGGCACCCCTGCAATCTGCAGACCAGGAGCTTCTGAAGTAGCCAAATGGAGGCAGCTGCAGGGCTGCTGCTTCAGCCACTTCTAGTCCTGGGGCAGTAGGCTGGACTCTTTCCCCTGAATTTAGCCAAGTTCCACTGACCTTTCACTTAGTCCTTGTTTCTTATGGGTTGGTAATTCTGGAATATACCACAGCTGCTGGTGATGTGCTCTCCTGAAAGCTCCAGCCTTGGCTTGTTCTGGCATCCCTGGAGCCAAGCTGCAGGTTCATGCAGTGCTGGTCTGGGCTCCCAGCACACTGTGATGAACCCCTTCGCGTCTGCCTGCCAGGCTGCTTTCAGCGGGAGATGTGTTCTTCTGTAATTTTTGTGGGTTCTGGAGCTCTAAAATTTGCTTGGAGTCATATTTTATAGGTATTTGAGGTGATTATGGGGGAAGCTGTGGAGATTTGCTGCTTCTACACCACCATCTTGACTCCACCCTGATACTTTCTTTTTTAAAGATATTTTTTCAAGTGGGAGAATAAATACATATTAATTGAGAAAATATTAAAAAAAATAACAGATAGGTAAGCCATGTGACTCAGGACCATTCATCCCTAGGCTACTGAGTCAAGAATAAGCAAGTTTTTGGTGGTATAGAGAGTGAGAATCCTGCCTTCTGGAGTGAGGAGAGGTATAAAGATTTGGATTAAGGCAAAGTCACTGACTGGCCTAGTGGGAGTTGGAAATTGTTATATGGGAAGAGTTTCCATTCTCTAACATTTCAGTGATGGAAGAGGCTAGAGGAGAGAGTGAGTGTCACATTTTTACTTTTGCTTTACTACTAAACTTTTCAACTTTAAACAGGTAATATCACCTGCTAGTTACACTAACAGTGAGGGTTTTTTTCCTTCCCCTTCTGTGTGTGGCATAATGGTAACTGTATGCAGTTTAAATGGATTTTTATAGCATTTTCTTTGGTCTTGATTTTATTTTGATGTAACCCTCATCCCACTGAACCCTCCAAGGGGGAGGAAATCTGGTATAACACAGACTCATATTTATTCAGGGAGTCAGATTTCTCTATCCTCACCCAGAGTAAAACTCTAGGGAAACATTCAAAACAAAACATAGGTGTGATTCATGCCTAGGATCTCCCAAAAATGTTTAAAACAGGGTTTCTTCTAGAAAAAAAGGACTCAGTGTACAGTACAGGCAGCTTTTTTTTTATTTCTTTCACCATAGCAACCATTTAAGCCTCACAGCGTTATAACCACTGATACAGAACATAATAGCCCACTATAGTTATGATGCTCCTTCAAAGATCAAGGTCCTTTGTGAGAATACTAAATGAATATATCACACTGATCTTAAGAGATATGTGGAGTCCCACACAAAGTCTTCCAGCCACAGTCTGGCCTTTTTTGTTTTGTCCTTCTTGTACAATCCTCCTGGTGGTGAGATTTTCTGAGAGAAGCCTGTTGTTATAGAACTCTTCTCCTTCTGCCTTGTGGATGCCCAAATCCTGAACTTTAAAAATTTTATCACTAAGAATGAAAGAATCATCTATTTCTTAGGATTGTTGGTACTGTCCTGTGTTCAGGACAGGAATAAAAAAGCAGAAGTAGTCAGGGACTTTAAGTCCAGGATCAGATCTACCAAAGCAAATATCTTGTAGCTCCTTTCCTAGTTAGGGGGAAGTGAGGGTGAAAGAGACGCTATTTTCTCTTCCTTGTTAGAAATTCAAGGGAGAGAAAGTACTGGAAGAATCTCAAAGGGGCCCAAAAGAAAGTGATAATATACATTTCCATATTTCTTATAATGATAGGAATGTGTTGGCTCTGAGAGAGAGAATAAGAGAGAAAGAGAAAGAGAGAGAGAGAGATGGATAAATGGATGAATGGATGGAGACATATGTGTTACATACTTTTAATTTTAATCCTCTTTATTAACTTTTTCTCCATAACACTCTTAAGTATAGACAATCAATCAAACAAAAAGCCCCAATTTGTAACCTTTGTCAATTTCCTAGGTCTAAATGTTCAAACTGAAGATTTAATAATTGACTCTCTGAACTGATTTCAGTACACGCTAAACCAAGGTGAATGGAGGAGGAGCTTCTTCCATGAAAGTCCATACTCCATGTTTTTCATTCAAGTCAACAGGTATTCATTAAGCATTTAGTGATGTGGAAACAAAAAAGGAGGGAGGAGGGAGTGGCAAAAACAGCAGCTTTCAAGGTACTTACCGTGTAATGGAGAAAACAAACAAATAATCAGGTACATAGCAAATATATCTAAAGGTGAAAGAACTGGAAATAGAAAGATTTTAGCAGGTAAGGGAAATCTGCAAGACCCTCTGGGGTAGGTAGGATTTTAACCAAGGCATAAATGAAGTCAAAGAAGGCAGAAGTTAGAGGGTAGAACATTCCAGGTATAGGAGATAGTTGGGGAACAGGCATAAAGATAGATGGGAGAGGAGAGAAAGAATACACATTTATTAAGTGCCTACTGTGTTCCAAGAACTGTTTACAAATAAGATCTCATTTGATCCTCCCAACCACCCTACACTGTAGGTGCCATTATTATCACCCTACCATCTTACAGTTGATAAAACTGAAGCAAATAGTGATTAAATTACTTGCTCAGGGTGTCACAAATAATAATTATCTGATGCTAAATGTAACTTGAATTTTCCTAACTCCAGGACCAGTGTTCTATCCACTGTGCCACCTGCTGCCAGCTCCACCACATGGAAGAGGGAGTGTTATGTGTAAGCAGTTTCAGTTGGCCAATGTTGTTGGAATGTAGCATGTATTCCTGATCATTGTGACCTTTTAGGAGTTACTCTTTTATTTCACAATTGACATGACCCTCAACAAAAGGCCAGCACACACATCCAAATCGATGAGAGGAGATCCTTTCTGACAAAGGTCTAAACTAGGGGTGGGGAATCTGCACCCCTGAGGTCAACCTCAGGTTCCCCACCCCTGGTCTAAGCTCTATACTTTCATCATGTGGATTGGGTCGGAAGAGCATATTGATCAGTGATCATCTCCTTACTCTGCTCCATTAATTTTTGCAGCTAATGGAAGTGTCAGACACTAACTATTCAGTTAAGAAAGAGCTCTTTGAAGCAACTCCTGAAATAATCAAAGAAGCCGTTGGCTTGTGCAGCACATGTGATGGGAAGTAATAAGTAGCAGAGAGCTGGACCATCTCACAGGGCCGAACTATTGCTGACGCTCCTTATGGTCTAGAAGCAGAAACCTCCTTCGTGAACATGCATATGGAAGACTCATTTCACCGGTGAATAGAAATTCATATGGCACATACAGCCCTTCATCAGTTTCTTTCTGGATTCTGAACGAGGATGTGTGCTGGTACATTCCTACAGTATAGTGCACCTTATGTGACTGAGCTGATGTGAATTTGAGAATATGCTGACAGGAGAGTGAAACAGTTATTCAACAAATAAAAGAGATCTTGAAGTTGGAATCTATCCCCCACAGTCCTTAGTTGGAACCTATCCTATGCAGAATGCTCTATAGTGCTTTGAGTCTGGCCACAAATTTTTCCATACTTGTTTTATCTGTTGAGGCACAGGAGTCCTGAAAATGACAGGACCCACCAAAAGAGCTGTCTTACTTCCAGTCCAGACTTCACAGCCTCCATGTAGGGAAATGACTCCTGTGGAGAAAGGGCCAGCCATCCTCACCTACTAACCAGAAACTGACACACACAGGGCTAGTAGGCCAGCCAAGTGGAAGCACCAAGGCACCATGGGTAAGATAAAGGTAGCAACATGGATTAAAGAAGTTAAACAACAACCACCACCTTGACTACCATCTTTTCTCATATTCTGAAAGAGAAGTCTAGGACTTTGAACCCAAGAGCTCTGGGAATAGCAATTCTTCCAGCCCAGTTCCCATGGCCATTATCTGAGAAGCAACCCCTGTGGAGATGCAGGCTGGTCATTGCTCCCATAGGGTCCACATTTATTAAAGACCTAGACAAGAAAGTTCTTGTCACCAAAGTTCTTAGCACTGTCTAATAGTTTGACTTCAGAAACTGCCATGATTTTATCAGTGGAAATTATCTTGTTCATTAACTTGGAAAATGTCTTGTCCAGTATCATGTCTCATCTATTAGAATGGGAGCTTTGTCTCCTCTATTAGAACATAAACTTCTTGAGATCAGGAAATATCTTCGTTTTCTATGTGAAATTCCAAATATTTAGCACAGGCTTTGTGCATGGCAAGAGCTTAATAAAATGCTTTGTTCATTCTCCATTTTGTTTCATCTAGTAAACATTTATTATTTTTTTTTTTTGCAGAGCATTAGTACAAGTACTCAAGGGCATAAAAAATGAGAACACACAGATTCCTTGACCTCAAGGAGGAAAACCACAATGCCAAATAATACATGCTAAGTCCATAAAGAATGTGCAAGTAAGGGGTCTGGTCAATTCTGAGGAGAAAGAGTTATTACTGCTAACAGAGGGACTCAAGAACAACTTTGAGGAGAAAAACATTTAAAATTAAGCTTGGAGAACAGGCAGAAATTAAGAAGACAACGTGGAGGATGGAGTCATCAGAGGACAGTGATGCCATTATTCCAGATTTAAATGACAGCATGATCAAAGACCTTGCATAACCAAATACATGACATCTACCAAGGATAATGAATATGCTAGTCAATATGGAAGAGTGGAAGGGTAGTGTGGAATAAGTCTTAAAAGGTGGATGGAAAAACAGAAAGAGAAGGAGAGTGCAGAAGGCCTAAAAGGTCACAATAATGACTTTAAACTTCATTTGGTATTCATTTAGGAATTATGGAAAGATTTTGAGCAGAAGTCCAACATGTCCAGATCCATGCCTAATGAAAATGCATCAAGGGAAGTTGAAAAGAATGCTTTGGAAAAAGGAAGCAGACAAGAAAAAAAATCTGTTAGAGTTTCCTAATAGGTAATACTGAGGGTCTGAACTAGGAAATTCCACTTTTTATCCCCTGCCTCTGTCTTCATGCATCTAGTATTCACTCTGATAGTCATTCCTGGCTTCTCAATCTCTCCTTAGAATCAGATAAGCATTGGATTGTAGAGGTGGAAGGGAGCTGAGAAGAAAATATTCAACAAACAATTTCATTTTGTAGAGGAAACTAAAGTTCTCAGAGATCCAATGACTTGCCCAGGGTCTCACAGGAAGGCCACTCCAATATGAAGATTTGAATCTGGCTCTTCTTGACTTTGAACTCAGGCATTGTTCCATTTTGTTTTCTTGGTCAATGTTTCTGTTCTGGCTTCATTTCCTCCCTTTAGAGCCTGATCTCTATAAATGAGCCATTCCAAGATGGATTGTTCAGACCACCAGGCTGGTTTGTACTTCCAGCATCCATTTCCTGCTAATCTCTACTCTTGTTTCACTTTTACCATTACTTTCTCAACTGCTACTCAGAAAACACTTCCTGCTTGGGCTCATTGCAAAGGCAAGTTGTTTAATGTATCTGGGGCCCTTGCATCTACAAGTTAATGCTTGTCTTTACCTCTGATTGACTCCCTATCATAGTCCCCACAACAACTGTTGCATACTGATACTCACTTTCCAGGACTTATGTCCTTTCTCTCAGAAGATGACTAGTCTCTTTATTAACGTGACTGAAGCCCCTTTCCACGTGCTTTTTCATTTCTCCTCTTCCATGCCTCATAACATCTCTACGTCCTTGGTGCTTCTCTTCCTCTCCTCCAAGGGAAGGTCTTCTCAGAATGTGAGATAATAATCCATCTGACCAAGACCAATACCTCAGTATATCCTTGATTTCATCTTTTCTCATACCCATGATGCCATGCTCCATCTATCATTCTGCCTCTCACCCCATTTTCAAAATCTCATTGGTGACTCATTCTCCAACACTTTGAAATTTCCTATTTCCTACAAAATCGTTCCCCTGGCATTGCCATCCCTTCAAGTCATCATCTTAATTCTCTATTCTCTTTCACTGTGAATGTCTAGGAAGAATACCCTAAACTTTCTGACTTCAATTCTTTACTATTAACTACTTCATCCTTTTGCATTTTGACTTCTTTCCTCTGCACTCTAATGAAACTATATGCTATAAATGACCTCTTCATTATTAAATCCAATTGTTTCTTTTTTAAAGGCATTATTTTCCTTGACATTTTAGCAATATTTGACACTATTGACAATTCCCTCTTCATGGATGTTACAACTAACTTCCTATCTTTTGCAGGAAATCAGATATAAGAACAGGATTTATACCAAAGCTAATTTAATGTTTTGTTTAGCAACTTGATGTCCTAGGTGTTCTGTGTATAAAGGACAATACCTGTTTTGACAAATTCATATCCATACTAATCTAATTATAAGAATATAATTGAAATGGCATATCTAGAAAAAAAGATAAATTACATATGGTTCTCAATAGATCTAACCTATGAAAACACAAATTTAACAAAAGATGAACTTGAATATGATTAATTACTTCATAGAATCTCATATTTAGAAAGGACACCAGAGGTCATCTATGCCAACCCATAACCTAAACAGCATTTCCTTCTATTGCATTTTCACTGTGCTTTCCCCTAGCTTTCTCTTGAAGATTTTCACTTTATTTGTTGTAAAAATTTTTGCTAGAATTACCATGAATAGCCAGTAACCTCAGTGTGAACTCATAGTATCATAAGCTTTAGGGCTGGAAGGTACCTTTAGAGATCTGTCCAACCCATGATCGTGCCAATAAGGAAACCAAAACCCTCAAATGTTAGATAAGTACAAATGTCACATAAATAATGAGAATTAGCAGTAAGATTTAAATACCAGTCTAGGGACTTCCCAGTCATGAGACCAAGAAGATGTTGTGAAAGACATTTTCTTTGAAACTTAACCCCACAAACCTCTCCAAAATAGAAACATTCACAAGGAAAAAAGTTTTAACTATTGTCTAAGATGCTAAGACCCCTAAAGTGGTGATCATCATCATCCTCACCACCAACAACAAGAAACAGCAGAAAAGGTTAACACGTAAGCCCTAACATGCATATTCATCACCCCTCTCCTATAACATTCCAACCAGGCTATGCAAGCTGACCCTCTGGCTTGCAACAGAACTCAAGTCTATTCTACCTCACTCTGCCCAGTGTCATGGGAAACCAACAGGCAGAAGCTTATCTTGGCTTGAACAATAATGTGAAAGTAATCTGTTCGGTAACAGAGTTCAGCCAGAGAAGAGGAACAGAGAGAACTCAAGTGGGGCACATGCGTGTGATTATGTGGCATTCCACTGAGTCTGAAGAAAAGAGTATAGCATCCATCTGGGGCCATTTCTTTATGGCCATAGGTCGCTTGGGACACAGACTAAGGCTGGTGAAATATGATTAGCTCAGTGTGGGAGGATGTGGGGACAGCTTTGTGGTCTAGCTCCAGGGGAAAACAGTAACATTATCAAAGATCTCAAGAGAAGGAAAATTCAGTTAAATATATTAAACATAAGAAGAAAAACCAACAAGGAAGATAATAACAGAAAAGAATATAGACTCCACGTCATCTATGAATAAATACTGCAAGTCAACATAAAATGAACCAATAGCTGATGAAATAGAGGAATAATATGTATGGCTGAAAGAGTATGGATTCACAGCAATATATTCCTAATTGGTTTAAATCAGAAATATTAATTGTGAAAATAATGCATGGTCTGCACAGCAGAAATGCCCAACTGAATAGAAAAACATGAATCCACAGTTGCATGTGTTATCAAAGAAAATAAAGAAAAAAATATCTGATTGGGAATTCAAAAACATAGAAGCAAAGGACAACTTGGAAGAAGAAAAGCAAAAATTGATAACATTAAAAAGAACAGAATCTCCATAGAAGCAAAACATGATAATCTTGAAAATAGTATGCGTAAAGACAACTTTAACTTTATAGGTCTTCCAGAAGACCGAAAGTCTAAAAACTCTGAACATTATAATCTAAGAAATAACGTGGCGTTGTCAATGACACCGGTTTATTTGCCATTTCTCAATCAAGACAATCCACCACCCAACTCTCAGCATTCTCTGGCCATTCCTCATGATTGAAATGGTCCCCTTTTCCTCTCTGCTCCTGTTTTCTGCGACTTCCTTCAAGTCCTAGCAAAATTCCCACTTTCTACAGGAAGCCCTTTCCAATCCCCCTTGATTCTAATGTTTTGTTTCTATATATTATCTCCAATTTATCCAGTATATAGTTATTTGTACAGAATTATTTAAGTGGTATCTCCTCAGTTAGACTCTAAGCTTTCTGAGAGCAAGGACTGTCTTTTGCCTTTCTTTCTATTTCTGGTGCTTAGCATAGTGCGTAACACATAGTAGACATTAAACAAATATTTACTGACTAAACAACCAGCACAAAAAGATGACTTGGAAATAGAGTAGAACCTTGGTTTATGAATTTAATTGGTTTTGAGATTTGCTCCTCATGTGATTTGTTCGTGTTACAAAGCACATTTTCCCATAGGAAATAATGTAAAGTTGAATGATTAGTACCACCTCCCCCAAAATATTCATATCAAAACAATTATTTATAATTTAAGTAAGTTTTTTTTTCTCCCTAATGCACCCGAAATACAATAGCAATGATTAGTAGACAGTATAAACTGAAAATAAAACAAATTAACTTGTACTTTACCTTTGAGAAGAATCATGGCGGGCATGAGGGAGATGTGAGGGAGGAGGAGGAAAAGGAGGAAGGGTTATTGATTGGAAGGATAATCTCCTTCCATGAGAACATCAGGGAATTTAATGGCAGGTGTGTTCTCTCTTATGCTGCTTTCACTAAAAGTAAGACTAACTCTACTGCCTTGACTTATTTTTCCTTTTTAAGAATCACTTTCATGTTTTGACTTATTGATTTTTTTCTTTATGTTCACTTCTGACTAGGAATCTATCCAATGACATTTGTTTTTGACTTTTTTTTTAGAATGTCCCAGAAATGTGACATTACATTATCATTAAAAGTATTCGTGGCTCTCATTGCTACAGCCTTATTTGGCTGATGTTCTTCAACTAAATTTTGCACTTTTCCCACGTCTGATAAACCTCCTTACTATCACTTGATGTGAGTGATTCCTCCGACCTCTCAGCCTCCTCCTCAAATGAAATGTCCTCCACAATCTTTCCCTGATGTTCCTCATGCAGATCCATCAGTTCATCTGCTGTCAACTCCTGGCTATGTTCCTCCATTGTTACAAAAATTGTTGTAGATCACAGTCATTACGGTTCACTTTTAGGCAAAGTACCATCGTACTTATACAAACACACATGAACACACTTGTAATGGTATTGTTAAGAGCAAATGGTGCTGCCTTCATAAAGGGTCAATGCTGAATGAGGCTGATTAGGTGGTATACCAACCTTTTGACATATGAAAAAAAAAAACATTGATGGCTCATTTTCCTCATCTAGTCGAGAGTCATCCTTTTACAAGTTATTCAAGTGCAAACATGATGATTGTACTGTGAATTTTTGTTCATCCTGCAAGTTAAATTTTGCAAAAAATCATTCCTCGTCCAGTGAAGCATACATAAACCAGATTACTTGTAAACTAGGGATCTACTGTAGTTGGAATTCTTCTCCTTATAGGCAACACATTTTAACAATTTTGCAAAAGGTAAGGCAGATAGTTCACTCACTAATCTTGCTGCTCATCTAAGTTAAGAGAATAAAACAGTAACATTTTCTCGAAATCCTGAGTAGCACCAACATCTTAGATCTCATCTCCTTCTAGATGTTTATGTGGGGAATAACAGAAGGTTTAGGAAATCTCTGGCTAGAATGCTATCTTATACTTAACAAAAGAGCCTTGGGTCTAGAATTATTATATCTGGTTTTGAGCTTCAGTTCTGTTGTTTAGAATATGAGAGAGAAGCCATTAAATTACTTTAAACCTAATTTTCTATAACTGCCAAATGAAGATTTCTGAATCTGGCAGCACTTATTTTCCATGATTTGGAGTAAAGCATTTCAAAATTTGTAAAGCATTTATAAAACTTTGTAAAATTTTGTACCCTGCCTCTTTACTGAATTATTCAGCTAGTCTTGGAAGAGAGGAAACATCTTATAGTAAGTAGACTTAGAACGGACTAATAACCAATGGACTTGGAATCAGGAAGATATGTATTCAAATCTCATCTTAGATATTCATTAGCTGTGTGCACACTCTGGACAAAACATTTAATTTCTTGGGGGCTTATTTTCCTCGTCTATAAACATGAGACTGTTGGACTTGAAGGCTTTCTAAGACCTCTTCCATCTCTAGGGCTCTGATTCTATGACTTCTTCCTTGAACTATGTGAAATAAAGCACGATATAATAGATAAAGAATGAGACTCTATTATCTATTATGACTGGGGAATGAGAAAGAAGTGTGGAATGAGGCATTGTCAGGAGAGACAGTATGTTTATGATGTGTTTGTTATATCAAGTACTCACATTGCTTCAATTTTAAGTATTCTCTAGCACTTAATTATTTCCAGTTGGCTGCTTATTTTCGAACCTCTCCAAACTGGCTGGGGAAAAAAACTAACATCTTCCTGAGAGGTTAAAAATATAGACAATTTATACAGGTCATTTCTTTGAGAGAACTGCAACATTATGTGAGATACTAGGCAAGGCTTGTGACTCTGAAGCATCCCTGCTGCTCATTATACAGGCTGTTATTATTTTAGGAGAGGGATGATACCTGATCACTGTCATTACCAAAGCAACCAAAGTACAACAATATGGAAATGTGCATCCTGGATCCTCCAGGCAACCAGGGTTGCTGAAATGAAAAGAATGATGATTTATGGTCATAGAAACAGTAATTCTGCAAGCATATTCCGTATGTTATTACTATTGTTCATTATCCTCAAGAGAAGAAGGGGAAAGATTTGGGTCCTTTGATGGAATTCTTAACATGGACTCCATGAGTAAAATGCAGACAGATAATA
>JAQQSV010018010.1:0-11486 GCA_028646515.1 Pseudochirops corinnae | reverse complement strand
CAAGGTTGGTCATCATATGTACGATGTGTCTGTGATTGTGTACAGGTTTTGCCTGGTTCTGCTCTTCTCACTTAGCATCAGTCCGTATAAGCCTCTCCAGGTAATTATGAAGTCCATCTCCTTCCCATTTCTTATAGCACAATAGTATTCCATTACATTCATATACCATAGCTTGTTCAGCCATTCCCCAATTGATGGGTATCCCCTATATTTCCAGTTTTTTGCAACCACAAAGAGAGCTGCAATAAATATTTTTGCACATATGGGACCTTTTCCCACTTCTGTAATCTCTTTGGGATATAATCCCAACAGTGGTAACGATGGGCTTTTTCAAACCTACAGTGCTGATTCTAGCACTCTCCTGTAAATGGAAACCATAAGAGATTGAGTAGTGAGTGGATGGTGAGCCAGTGGAGGTAGAAAGTAGCTAATTGGGGGAGTTTGACAGGGAAAGAAGAGAAAAGATGGAGGATGATACTTTGGGGGATAATAGGGCCAAATGAAAGTGGATTTTTTGTTTGTTTTTGCCTTTTTTTTGGAAGGGCAGTTGGGGTTAAGTGACTTGCCTTAGGTCACATGGCTAGTAAGTGATAAGTATCTAAGGTCAGATTTGAATTCAGGTTCTCCTGACTCCAGGGCCAGTGCTTTATTCACTAAGCCACCTAGCTGCCCCAAAAGTGTTTTACTTTTTAAAGAATGTTGGGGAAACTGACCATGTTTATAGGCAAGAGAGTAGATAGAGAGTGAAGATTAGAGAAGTAAGGACTGATTAGTTAGGACAAACTCCTTGAAGAAAGGAAAGGAGGCATCAAGGATACGGGTAGAGGGGTCAGTCTTAGCAAGACAAAGGGACCAAGAAAAAGGATGAAGGAAGAAAGAATGAGTGATGATGTAGAAGAGTTTTGTAGGAAGTAGGGAAAAGGTGGCCTCCACCTTCTCAGTCAAATAGAAAGTGAAATGGGGAAGGTGGTTTTGAAGAGGGGGACAAGGTTTGGGACAACTGCTTCAGGGAACTGCCAGTTAAGGAAGAATAAAAGGATTGCCTTTCAAAAGGCAAGATCCAGTTATCTGTCTCTATTAGATAACATACATTTTAACAGGCTCAAGAAGGGACAATTTTGTGACTTCCTTCAGCTGATCTGAAGTTGAAGTGATCCAGAGTTAAGAACTGAGAAGATGTAAACAATGGCAGAAGAACAATGAGGCAAGAGATTCAATGGCAGTGGACGGTGAATCTTGGACTAGTTAGTTATAGGGTCAAGGCTATGAAGAGAGGAAAGTGAAGCCAGAGCAAGAGTGATGGACCAGGAAAACGGGGAGGGATGGGGACACAGAAGTCAAGATGAGGATTAATCAATCAATCAATGAACATCTTTTTTTTCTCCTTTTTAAAAATTTAGTATTCTATTTTCTCCCAGTTACCTGTAAAAACAATTTTTAACATTTGCTTTTAAAACTTTGAGTTCCGAATTCTCTCCCTTCCTTACCTCCCACTCCTCTTATTGAGAAGGCAAGTAATTTGATATAGTTTATGTGTGTGTAGTTATGCAAAACATATCCATGATAGTCATGTTGTGAAAGAAAAATAAAGTTAAAAAAAGTATGCTTCAATCTGTATTCAGACACCATCCGTTCTTTCTCTGGGGATGGATAGCATTTTTCATCATAAGTCCTTCATAGTTGTCTTGGATCTTAATGAACCTACTATGTGCCAAAGCCCATGGGGAATGCAACTAGAAGGAATGAAATAATCCTTACTCTCAAGGATCTTGGATTGAGGAAAAGAGGAAAGGACAGGAGATTATGAGTACACAGAATTTCAGAATGGTGATACAGGTTAGGGTGATGAGGTCTAAGGGGTAAGTATCCTTGTAGGTAACTAAAGTAGAGTGGAAATGTTGGCTTTGGGAGTCAAGAGTTTTGAAATGATATCAAAGGATCAGGTGAAATGAGTTCAGAGGATCAACTGATATAAGATATATAAAATTCTTTGCAAATGTGAAAGTGCTATGTAAATACTAGGTATTATTATTATTAAAAGAATTGACAATAGCAAAAGTCTATAGATGGATGGTGAGATCCTTTAAGGAGGAATTGTGAGAGGGCTACCCTGCCAGATAAAGGATGGTTGCTCCTTCTCTCTTGCCCTCTGACATATAAACAGCAAAAATTCTTCTAATTCCTCCTGACCCAGAATGTTGGAGGGCAGGAGTGAAGGAATCATCATCCCTGGAGAAGGTGGCCAAGGATAAGATGTCTTCCAAAGTAATTCAAGTTTCCAGGAGTGCCTGAAGATAGAAGTGAAGGAGAATTTGTTAATTATAGGTCAGGTTAAGGTCAGAAGGAAAGCAGAAAAGTAGAGGAAAAATTTTATAGACAGTTTTTCAAATAAAGGTCTTATCTCAAATATTTAAAGACCTTTGTCAAGTCTATGTGTCATTTCCCAATTGATAAATGGTCAAAAGATATGAACAGGCATTTTCTGATGAAGAAATCAAAGCAAGTTGTACTTGTATGAAAAAATGCTCTAAATTATTGTTTATTAGAGAAATACAAATTAAAATAATCTTGAGATATCATTTTACACTTATCAGATTAGCTAAAATGATAGAAGGGGAAAGAGACAAATGTTGGGAGGGGATGTGGAAAAACTGGGGCCTTAATTCATTGTTGGTGGATCCGTGAGCTGATGCAACCGTTTTGGAAAGAGATTTGGAATTATGCCCAAAGAATTATTAAACTGCCTATATGACCCAGTCATTATTAGGTCTGTTTCCCAAGATGATTAAGGAAAATGGAAAAGAACCTACATGTTCTAAAATATTTATAGCAGTTCTCTTTGTGGTAGCAAAGAACTGGAAATTGTGGGATGCCTGTCAATTGGGGAATGACTAAGCAAATTGTGGTATATGTTCACAATGGAATATTACTCTATTATAAGAGATGATGAGTTCAGTGATTTTAGAAAATCATGGAGAGACCTCTATGAAATAATGAAGAGCAAAATGAGCAGAACTAAGAGAACTTTGTATATAGTAAGAGTAGCATTGTTTTAAGAACAACTTTGAGCAACCAAGTCCTTCTATTATAAATGCCCAAATTAACCTCAAAGATCCTATGAAGTAAAATACTATTTGAATCCAGAAAGGAATATTGCTGTGGTGTAGGAAATGATGAGCTGGTTGATTTAGAAAAACATGGAAAGTCTTGGACTTATGAAAGAAAATACTATCTACCTTTAGAGCAGTAGTTCTCAACCTTCCTAATGCTGCAACCCTTTAATACTCATATGTGGGCGTATCTGCATGTGGGCGGACTCGCCTGGAGACAGAGGAGCTGTGTCTTGGTTCCTAAGACCATCAGAAATATGTGTTTTCTGATGGTTTTAGGTGACCCCTGTGACCCCTGTGAAAGGGTCGTTCGACCCCAAAGGGGTCGCAACTCACAGGTTGAGAGCTGCTGCTTTAGAGAAACATGATAGAAATAAGCATAGCACGGTGATACATATATGTGTATGAGTGTATATATACATATTATATGTACATATAATATACATATTATATATAATATGCATAGTGTATATAATATGTATTATATATACATATAATATACATATATTTGTATATATAATATACATATTATATATACATATATACACGCACACACACACACACACACACACATATATCTGTACTTAATTGTAAACTTCTTTAGAGTGGGTGAGGGGAGGGAGGGAAAAAAATAAAGTAAAAAGTACACAGCAGAGAGCCATGACAGGTTCCTGTTGATAACCCATAAAATCCTTTGTGTACAAAATGGTGCCAGTAGGGCATCAGGCATTTTCCAAGCAGATCTACAGGGAAGCAAAATCAGCAGCTCATGAGAATCAATATTCCCTGAATAAAAGAGTGGGGGGTGTTAGTAGACTACAAGTTTGAGTTCATGGTGTACCTAAAGCCCCTTGCATAAAATAGAGAAACCATAAATACATGTTACTATAATGAGGTATACCTTTATTATTATTTTTAGACTGGGTGTAAAATTCTTTTCTATTGGTAAGCCAAAGATAAATTATGGAACTTTGACTCTAAAAGTCCAACTTCTCTTCAGATGATAATTATAATTTATAAATAATAGATGATATTCTTAGCATCATAACCAAGAAGCAAGTATCTTAGGTGCTAATAAATATAACTAATAATAATTGCACTCTGAAGTGTTTTGAGGTACTATGGTATTATGTATAAATCCCTAAACTCAGAATGCAAGTGACTTAACCCCTTTGTGCCTCCGGGGACTCCCTAGAATTTATTTGCTAAGGCATGGATGGATTGAATAGGCTTTTAGTAGTTACAATTCCCATTCTGGAAGTTCTCAATGCCGGAATCTCACGTCCTTCACACAGATGGATATTATATAGGGCTTTATGGTAAAAAAGGACTTGACAGAGATTGTTTTATTTGCTTCTCACAGCAGCCGAGAGGGGCAGATCAAGCATGAGTATCCTCATTTTCCAGATGAGGCAAGTAAATCTCTGAGAAGTGAAATATTTTGCCTAAGGTCACACAACAAGTAAGTGAACCCAACTCTTTTGATTCCAAGGTTAGACCATTCCTTTCCCTTTAATATCATGTTCTTAAAAAAAAAAAAACCACAAAAAAACCCCAAAACCCCCCAAATGACAACAATAACAAAAAACCCAACCTGTCTTATTTCTTACCCATTTTCAAAATAATCTTTAAAGTGCATTGCTCTTTTGGGATGCACGTAGTAAAGCAATGTTCCTTCTAAATTCTACACCGTGGGTAATGCTGATTTTTGTCAGAATAGCATGCTTGAATTGTACATAAGCCTCTCTAATGGCCTCCTTTGGGAATTGTAGACAGTAAGATTTTAATAGAGAGTGCTTGGGGACAAGACTGCTTGTTATCTCCCAGGTTTTCTGCTATTTTTTGTTTTGTTTGTTGTAAAACTTGTTGCAATTAACTCAATTTGTCCTCAGAAGGAAAAAAAATACGTCTGTCCTTCTACATATTGTTTATGTTGGGTACTGAGTATCTGTTTCCAAGGCTTTTTGTTGTTGTTATTTTAACTGTCATTTCCATTTTCCATTGTAAACTCATTATTTTACAGAATGTTTTTCTTTTCTTCTTTTTCCATCATTGTTTGTATGTGCTAAGTAAATGGGCCTTAACCGTGATAGGTTCCTGTTGATAACCCATAAGAATCCTTTGTGTACAAAATGGTGCCAGTAGGGCATGAGGCATTTTCCAAGCAGATCTACGGGGAAGCAGTATCAGTAACTCATGAGAGACAATATTTCCTGGATAAAAGAGTTGGTGGTGTTAGTAGACTACAAGTTTGAGTTCATGGTATGTCCTAGGAACCAAAAAGGCTACCATGATTGGAGGCTGCCTTAATAATGATTCAGTATGCAGGATGAAGGAATCGATCACCCCAATGTTCTCTACCTAGTCAGCATGTATCAGGAGTAGTATGTTCAGATCTGGGTGCCATATTTTAGTGAGTGCACTGGGTCTGAGGAGGCTGTTGGATGCTAAAGGGATTCAGTGCAAGGACTGGGTAAAGAAACTGGGAGTGTTCAGCCTGGAAAAGAGAAGTCCCAGGGTGTAGAGGATGGACGTTATAATGGAGAATTGTCACTTAGAAGAATGACTTAACTTTTTTTTTCTTTTAATGTCTTGCTCCACAGAGGACAGAAGTAGGAGCAAGGGGTGGAAATTGTATAGGCAGATTGAGGTTCAAAATTAAGGAGCATTTCCTAATAAGTAGAACTGCCCCCAGATGGAACAAGCTGTTGTGGGAGGTGGTCTTTCCCAGGTCGCTGGAAGTCTATGGGTGAAGGTGAGCTAACTCCTTGTGGGAGAGGCTGTGGAAGTGATTCTGGTTCAGGCATGAGAGGGTGGGACTGAATGACTTCACAAATCCCTTCCAATTTAAAGAGGTTTTAATTTTTGGGGGGAGTGGGGTGGGGGAGAATCCTATGCATTCTATTTTTTGATTGTGTTTCCTTGCACAAGTTGATCCTAATGCTAGCATTGCTTTCCCTCTTCACTTCTACCACTTGGAATCTTTAGCTCTTTTTGGAGACTCAGTTCAAGCTCTTGCTCCTTCTTACATGAAGCCTTTTCTAATTCCTCCAATTACTGGTGGTTTTCTTTCCCATCCAAAATTACATAGTATATATTTGGTACTTATTTATCTCTTTACATATTGATTCTCCTTAGCAGAATGGAAGTTTCTTGAGGGCAAGATCTATTTTCTTATTATTTCTGATTCCATAGGTAGTACATTAATGCCTCGTCCATAGAAGGCATTTAATAAATGACTGTTGAAATGAATTCTGTAATAATCCTTTTTTTTTTGTGAGACTCAACATTTCTAATTTTATGTACACTTGATTTAAACTAGCTTGGATTCACAATAGCCTAGTTGAGGAGGGCTTTTGTTGCTTTTTTGTCACACAGTCTGATACCTTTCTAAAGAATGTGGAGTGGAATGGAGATATTAAATGTGCTTATCATTTTCATCATTTTCTGCCATTTCCACACCCAGAAATCCACTGAACTAAAGAAGGGAAGTATTTTGCCATTTTAAATAAGGTGCTAATCACTTTTGGGGGTAAAGGGTAGATATATGATCAGAGCTTGGGTTATTTTATTTTTATTTTAAAAATATTTATTTTGAAAGTTTTCAGTATTCACTTGTATAAGATTTTGAGTTTCAAATTTTTTTCTCCCTTCTTCCCTTCCTTACCCCTCCCCAAGATGGCATGCCATCTGATCGAGGCTATACATGTTCAATCAAATTAAACATGTTTCCACATTAGTCACATTGTGAAAGAAGAATCAGAATGGAAGGGAAAAGCCAGGAGAAGGGGAAAAAAAGAGAAAATAGTGTGCTTCAATCTGCATTCAGACTTATTAGTTCTTTCTCTAGATGTGGACAGCATTTTCCATCATGAGTCTTTTGGAATTGTCTTAGGTCATTGTATTGCTGAGAAGAGTTAGGTCTATCAAAGTTGATTATTGCACAATGTTGGTGTTACTGTGTGCAGTGTTCTCCTGGTTCTGCTCACTTCACTCAAGCATCAGTTCATTTAAGTCTTTCCAGGTTTTTCTGAAATTCTCCTGCTCATCATTTCTTATAGCACAATAGTATTCTATTACATTCATATAGCACAACTTGTTCGGCCATTCCCCGATTGATGGGTATCTCTTCAACTTCTTATTCTTGGCCACCACAAAAAAGAGCTGCTATAAATATTTTCATACATGTGGGTTCTTTTCCATTTTTAAAAAATGATCTCTTTGGGATACAGACCTTGTAGAGGTATGACTGGATCGAAGAGTATGCATAATTTTATATCCCTTTGGGCATAGTTCCAAATGAGTATGGGTTATGTTATTAAAACTTTTAATAATGTGATACTTGAATATTCCAGATCTGCTCATTTCACCTGAGTACTTTCTTCCTTAAGCCTGCAGGAAGGCAGTGAGTCACTATATTCATTACCCAGCAAGGTAGTACAATTTCTGAGCTATGTACCAGTTAATTATCTACTCAAGTCACCAGCCCAGTGACTTTTGCTAGTTTCTTTATGACTTCATGTGTGGGCTAATTTTCCTGTAAAGCTGCAATGTCCCCCACTGGTCACCAGAGGGTACTCAACCTGTAAACACCCACTGCCAAGTCTTTACCTTTAGCTGTGGTGCTAAGCAATTTGGTTCAACTCCTGAAGTCTGGGTCTGGAGTTAATCTATGGGATGATATATCTCTCAAATATTAAAATGTAAAATATGTGATTTATATACAGCTCATGAATCCCCACCCTATCTGGACACCCCTGTATCATTTCACCACTTTCCACATTCATGAATTCAAGGAAATAACATACCATGATCACATTATGTATTGTGTATTATGTGAAGTGAAAGGAAAGGAATCAAGAACTCCTATATGGAGACATTAATCTCCAGCCATCTCCTAAACCTCCTCCTGCCCGTCCTCTTAGATTTTCAGTTATAGCAGGAGGATTCTTGAAACACACACCCTATCGGTTTATGGAAAGGGACAACAAAGGAGGATATGTCAGCATCTTGTCTCAGGATCCAAGACAAAAGAGAAAGTTAGCAAAAAATGGTTCACTGTTACATCTCCAAGATTATAATCAAAGGAAAGTGGGGAAGATGGTGATGGAAATTGGTCTCTCTCTACCAGATCACTAGTTCAACAGGATTCTCCATAGCTGGAAGCCTTTGTGACCCAGGATCTTTCTTTGTTAGAACCCATCTCCTTACCTTCTTAAGTATCACATTCCCCACATCAATATTGGTCTCTGGTTGTCTCTTTTATCAGATACTCAAGTCTCTGAATATAGCAGCAGTATTGGTAGTGGCTATTACAGTAAAAAAAAATTGGCTTATTCCACTTAAATCATGCAAGCCTGAAGTTCAAATTTGTGGCTAGCAGAAGGAAAAAAAAAAATCAATTCTGGATGCCAAACCATACAGAGAGTACCCTCCTCCACCCTATCCTGAAGTTTCCTGACCATCATCATCAACATCATCATCACCATCATCATCATCATCATCATCATCATCATCATCATCACCATCATCAACATCATCATCATCATCACCATCATCATCACCATCATCATCATCATCACCATCATCATCATCATCACCATCATCATCATCATCATCATCATCATGATCACCATCAGCAGCCGCAGCAGCAGCAGCAGCATTTATTAAGTGCCTACCATGTGCCAAACATTATGCCAAGCACTTGGGGATACCAAAAGAGACAAAAGAGGGTCCCCTCAAGGAGCTCACAATTTAATTTAAAGTGAACAAAATAAAAGCAAATCAGTCCCTGAGTTCAAGGAACTTGCATTTCTTATAAAGAAGAATTTTTAAGAAGAAAAGATAGAAAAAGATAAGCAAAAAGAAAAAATAAATTAGCAAGGCTGATCAAGATATTAAAAAACAAACCCTGAAAATATATGCAATGTTCCACACCCATGGACCTCCCACTTTTGCAAACGTGTAGGAGTCATTGTGTGTATTTTTTCTGGGCCCTACTTATTTCACTTTTTATCAGTTTATGTAAGTCTTTCTATGCGTCTCTATATCATTTCCTGCAACACAGTATTATTGAACTACCATGTGGGGAGAAGGAAGGATAATCTATCAAAAGTTATGCCTGGCAAATGGTGGGTTCTTAATATATGCATGTTGATTGATTTATAGCCTATCATTCCATGTCCTCACAGTGTTAAGAGGTAACAAGAAACACCTCTGGCACATTTGGGTAAGGGAACTGGAGAAAGAGAACCAGTCAGCAGATAGTCCTATCAGTCAATAGCTTCCTCTCACTCAGCTATTTTCTTCTCTCTGTCTCTCTCTCTTTTCTGTGTTGATCTGGTGTTGAAGAGCTTTTGGATCCTCATTGCAATTCCACAAGGGGAGATTGTAGCAGTGAGCTGTGGGTATAACTTTCTGTTTAATTCCTGGGACTTAAATCTGAAACTCCTAGGGAAAGGAAATCCCAAGTGTAAATATTTTCCCATCCCTTGCCAATCATCTCCTGATCCTACCCTTGCTCTGCTAAATACAGAGGCAGCTCCAAGACCTCATTGATTTCCTTATCTCTGTCCCTTTGTCGTGCTTCCTGGTAGAACCACAATTGGTAAATGAACAGAGGGCTGTGTTATCATATGCATATTCCAATTACTTTTACTGTTGGCTGTTGAATGACTCTGGGTGAATCCTTTTTTCATGGGTGAGCAGAGTACAAAGCAAAACAATAACAATGGATGTATGCAGGAGCTAGAACCAAGACAGTGAAACTCTCAAATTCCCCTTTTTTTCCTTCCCCATATTAGAGCAAAAATATCAGGGGAAAAGGTAGGTGACTGGATTATGAGGTTTAGTAGCCATTGGCTATTCTTGCATTTCACATGGGACTTGGCCAGCTGAGTTTTACACAAGCTTTCCTAATTCGCTTTCAGCCACTGGCATTGACATATAGCATCCTAGAATTCAGAGCTAGAAGGTATCATGTAGGTCAGTGGTTCCCAATGCTTTTTGTTCTGTGAACA
Organism: Pseudochirops corinnae; assembly: GCA_028646515.1. Taxonomy (NCBI): domain Eukaryota; kingdom Metazoa; phylum Chordata; class Mammalia; order Diprotodontia; family Pseudocheiridae; genus Pseudochirops; species Pseudochirops corinnae. The sequence goes on along the minus strand of JAQQSV010018010.1, from coordinate 1,357 downwards.
CCTTTCAACAACAACAAAACGTGATTTATGGACACATTTTTTGAAAATGAAAAGAGTAAGTGAATATACTACTCATAATATTCTTTTAGATTTATTCATTAAGTGCTTATAATAATTATGATAACTTTTGTCCCCTCAAAGTTCCAAATTAAAATTTATGTAACATATGTATAAATGCAAAATATATGATTATATATAATATAAATAATATAAATATAAATATAAAATTGCATCCTATAATTTTATATATAATCATATATATCTAATTATGATAATTTTAAATAACAAAGTATGAGATAATATTTGTAGAACACAGCATAGTGCCTGGCACAAAGCAGGTGCTTAATAAATAAATAAATACTCATTCCCTTCCTTTTTTCTGTCCCTCTAATTATAAAATAATGACAAGTATCTTATGTGGGACATTCTATAAGAATCAAAAAAGTAATCCAGCAAGACTTTATATGGTCACTATTAGCTGTAAGACTGTATGTTATATCATATCAATTTATTTTTATAAACTTTGTGGAATATTAATGACATTTTAAATGAAATGTTACAACTTGGAATATATTTTATTTGAACAAATGTGTGTAATATTTAGTTCAATATTAGACAAACATTCTCAGGTCTGGTTCTGCATTGAGTTTATTTCTGTATTTTAATTTAAAACAAGAATAAAGTAAAAAAGCTCTCACACAAATATGTGGTGAAAAATGGTAGGAACATTTTATAAACTTTCTTGTTGAGAGATAGAGATTCATTTTCATATTTTTAGCCATCTAAACACTTGACAAAAATGAATAGCTACTTAATGATTTAAAATATTTACTTTTCTGCTGACTAATGACAACTGTGATTTTATTAAATGATAAATGTACTTAAAGTTCAATAGTGTATACTGCTTCATTTTTTTAAAGCAAATTTTATGTGTAAAACAACCTTTGTAAATAAAGAATCTCTTCAGATTTTCTTCTCTTCTACCACTGACACAAAGAAATTCTGCTTAATGACTGACCAGTATGGCCAGCCTGTTCATTTTAAAATCTGCCAGACAGAAGAAGATGAATGTAAGCAGAGGATAAGTTTAAATTGGAAAAAAAAAAAGCCTTCATGCTGCAATGAGAGGTAACAAGTTCTTTTCTGTAGCACGTTTGTGATGATGCATGATATTTTGAAGATGGCTTTTCAAGAAGATTATCAGGGATTGTGGATTTCAAATGGGCCGGCATTTGTGCTGCAAGAACATTTATGAGGCATGATTACTAGCTAACAGAGGGGAAAGAGGGAGCTCCTGTAGCACAGTGTACAGAACACAAATGAGGGTATGTGCTTGGGCTGCCCATCTTTGGGAATC
>JAQQSV010018009.1:0-11486 GCA_028646515.1 Pseudochirops corinnae | reverse complement strand
AAATGGTTCATCTGTCACCTTGTGCTATATTTTTTTTGGAGGGGGGGTTCACACTTATAATCTTATAATTTTGTTGGTGTGGGGGGGTCCTGGTGTGTAAACTTCCTCCAGACTATTGGACATTTGGCAATCACTTATAACATTGGAGAAATGTCTAAAGCTCTGAGAAGTTAAGTGACTTGTCTCCAACTAGTATGAATTAGAGGAAGGGTTTAAACCCATACTTTTCCAACTTTAAGCCTGGATCTCTATCTACTATGCCATGCTGCCTCCTATGCTGGTTCAGAAAAATAGCATATAGTATATCCTATTTCTTTATTCAATTACCCAGAGGTTAGCTTTAGTGTAAATGACCCTGAACTAAAATAGGACCAAGTGAATAAAAGAAGCCTTTTAAGGGTAACTGTTAAACAAGTTGCCTTAAATTATCTAGAGAATAATTGGATTGGGGTAAGTATATTTTCACCTTTTTCTTCCAAATTCACATAAACTTAATAAAGGGAAGAACAAAAAGTGTGTGCTGGCCCGAATTTTACTATGTAATAACATTTGCATGGTACCACTTTTCTGTTTCTCACTTCATCAGAACTGTTTTTCATTTGGTTGGACCTCCTTAGCCATGATGGTGTCGGGTAAAAGGCATCTGCAGTTGTGCAACCATCTACTGAATACCATTCTGTTTCCATGTAACTATAATATATATCTCTTTGAGATGAAATGAGAAATGCTTACTGTTAATAAATAAGCAGTTTCTGCTGTTAGTACTGATGAAATGTCGATGGATAAATAAAGACCAGACCCTGAAAAGCTACATTTGATTAATTGCTTTCTCTGTGCCAAACCAAATGGACTCATAAAACAAGTGATAAAGCTGTGAATTGTGCACTTAGTTATAAATGCATTCAGTATGATTGTGGTTTTTAGCTGTAAACACAGATAGTATAGTGCCATGGGATTCAACCTTAATCTACTACAATGGAGAAAAATACAAATATGTAGACCCATGTACATAAAATGCATATGTACTCAAGCTGCAGCATCTTGTAATCTGTTTGTCTTTGTTTCAGATGCCAAAAATCTGGTTATGGTTCCACAGAATGTGGTTAACCTCTTCCCTCCTCCACCCCCTGCCTCATAACCTGAATATCCAAATTAAAGCCATCTGATCAAATGATTCCAATAGAAGGTGAATATCATAAGGGGAGTATGTATTTAGGGGTATGTTCTTTCCCATGTGGTGGTGCTCATCTTCTCTCTTGTAAATGACCCTTGTAGGCTATCACACATCTAGGAGGACATTTGCATAAAAAGAAATATATTCAAGAAGCAACTATTCATAAGCTAGTATTTAGTTAGGGCCTTAAGGTTTTGCAAAATGTTTGACATGTTTTCTCATTTGATCCTCACAACAACCCTATGAGGTAGGTGCTGTTATCATCTCTTTTTACAGATGAGAAAACTGAGAGTAAGAAAGATTAAATGACTTGTCTTGGGTTACCCAGCTAGAAAGTATCTTGAGGCAGGATTTGAACTCAGGTCTTCCTGACATCAAGTGCAACATTCAGTCTTCTATGTCACCTATCTGACTACTATGTGATATGAGCATATACATGATAGGCACTATGCTTGCCATTGAAATACAAAGATAAAAATGAAAAACCTCAAGAAGCTTACATTCTTTTGGCCATATGTATGTGTCATACTTGCATATTGCCATTATTTTTGCATCTCTCTAATGATAAAAAGATACATTTTTACCATTTTTGAATAATTTGTGCAAACTCTTACCTTTGTTTCTGCAATGAGGTCATGAGGCCAGGGTTGACTGTAATATGATGGAACAGATTGTTGCTCTCAACTATTTCTCAACTAAATTTTGATCAAATTTAGCATTTCAACCTCACTACAGGATCAAATAGATGAAGAAATCAAACTAGAAAAGAACAGAGGCCAACTTAAATACAAACAGCTTGGGTAAGATGGTAAAGATGGTAAAAAGGATGATGGAAAACATATGAAAGGTAAGTGGATACATGTTTGTTTGATAATGAAGTTCAAAGTTTTCTCCAGTGACTATTCCTCTTTATAAGAAGAAAATGTAAAATGAATAACATAAAAACTTTCTATTTGATATATTTTTGTTTTTCCACCTACTTTGGCAAGGAAAAAGATAATTAAGTTTCATTTGTTTACTATATATTTATAAGGTTTTTATAAACTTATTTTTGTAAAGAAACTAATTAAAATGAATATTTAAGTGAAGGAAATTAAAACTCCGAAATAAAAATATGGAAGCAGTACAAATGGCATGTTCATTAAGACACTTGAGTGTGTCAGAAAGATACCATGCATGTGCTATAAAGATCTGGATTCTCCCAGTCTCCCTCCCCTCCTCCATCTACCTACATATTACAATTTCACTTTCTTAATAGTTGCTGCAACCAATTACCAATCTGCAAACAGAAGCCCCAAGCTCCAAGTGCCTTTAAAGTTAATAGGACCATTAAAATCAGAACACAACATAAAACAAACAAAAAAGACTTCATGTCCACTATGAACATAATACACAAAAATGTTCTCAGACACAGAGACTAAATGTCAAGTGAAATCAACAAGCATTTATTAAATGCCTCCTATGCACCCAACATTTGCTAACTAAGCTCTGGGGATGAAAAGAAAGTTAAAAAAATTGACTCTTCTCTCAAGGAGGAGAGGGAAGACAACATGAAAAGAACTATATACAAACAAGATATATCCCAAAGAAAGTGGAAAGAATCACAGAGAGAAGGCATTAAGGGGGATCCTATAATAATGCCGGCATACATTTAGGCATTTAACAAAAACTTATTGGCTGGGGAATCAGAAAAGGTTTCTTAAAGAAGGTGAGACTTTAGTTGAGAATAAAGTAAATGATGAAAGTCAGGAGTTGGAGCTGAGAATGGAAAGAATGCCTGGCATGGGAACAGTTAGTGAAAATACCTGGAATCTAGAGATATGGATGTCTTGGTTAAAGAACAATAAGAAGACCAGTATTTCTGGATCTTAGAGTAAGTGAAAGCAAGTAAGGTATAAGATAATTAGAAAGGTTAGGAGGGGTCAGTTATGAAGGACCTTAAAAGACAGAAGATTTTATATTTGATCCTAGAGGTAAAAGGGAGCCACTGAAGTTTGTTGGGGGAGGTGGGTAGCAACATAGTCTTTAGGATAGTGCTTCTGGAAGATTTCTTTAGCAGTTGAGTAGAGGATTGTAATGGGAATGGGAATTTGAAGATCTTCCCTGCCCCTTAATAGACCTAGGGGAGTTTGAAGACCTTCCCTGCTTTGAAAGTAAACTCTGCCCCCTAATATGCTAAATGTAATCACATGGAGCCTCCTGTGATGGGGGAATTTGCTAAAGATGGAGTAGAACCCACAGGAAGCTTCCCTGCTGTGAAGATAAACTCTGTCCCCTAATAGGTTAAATGTAGTCACATGGAGCCTGTGGTGGGAGTAGTTTGCTGAAAGGAAGCAGAGCTCACAGGAGAGAGAGATGCTCAGGCAAGGAGAGAGAGAGGTTTGTGAGTAAATATTGGTCTTGTATTGGTTTGTGGGAAGACTAAAGGATGCTGTGGCTCTCAACATTATTATGGCTTCTTAATATCTTTGGTATTATGATGGAATAGGCTTAGTGGTTTTGGGATTTGCTTTTTTGGTATCTAAATAAACGCTTCAGTTCTGTTCTCTATCTGGAGAATCTGTTACGTTTTGTGATGACATGTCATGTGATATTTATAGTCACAGTCTTTATTGTGATTGTGGGTGTTATGAGTATTGCATTGGTGCTGCAAGGATGGACTGGAATCAGAAGAAACTTGAGTCAAGTAGACCAACAAAAAGATTATTGTAATAATCCACACATGACATGACGAGGGCTTGTAATAGGGTGATGGCAAAGTCAGAGGAGAAAGGTGGGGCGGCTATACAAGAGATGTTGCCAATGGTAGGATCAACAGGATTTGGCAACAGATTGGATATGGGGGAAGTGTGAGGTGGAGTTGAGAAAATGAGAATGATACTTATGTTATGAACCTGGAGTTCTGGGAAGATGATGGTGCCTTAACAGTAACAAGAAGAGAGATCGTGGGTGGAAAGGAAAATGAACAATAAAACTTTAATTCATAAGCAGGTTTTGAGTTCTGGAAATAAACATGTAATATTTATTAGAGTGGTGGTGAAATTTCATAGTTAAAGGTAGAGTGAATTGTTTGTCAGTACATAGCACTAGATGACTTCTGACATGCATTCCACTTAAAGCAATCAAGATTTATTTGTTAGTTGGGTTTAAGTTCTTAGGGAGAAAAAAAAATCACACAACCAGAAATTTTGTTGGATGTTGGGCTACTTCTTCAATTGAAATTAATCCCAACTCTACCAGGCCTCTCACTACCTGTCCTGCCTCTTCCCAGAATATCTCAGAGGTAAATCCTTTTTTTTTTCTTTTTGGAAGGGGGAAGGCAGGGCAATTGGGGTTAAGTGACTTGCCCAACGTCACATGGCTTGTAAATGTTAAGTGTCTGAGGCTGGATTTGAACTCAGGTCCTCCTGACTCCAGGGCTCTATTCACTGCACCACCTACCTACCCCCAAAGGTAAATTCTAATAATTTGACAGGAGAAGCAATGGATGAAAAATGTTAGGAATATTTTTAAAAATGAAGTATAAAAGATGATTCATGATGGTATTTGAGTCTAGGTAAGGCTATATCATGAAGTTATGTAGTCTAAAATCTAAGTTCCTATATTTAGAGTTATAAAGATTAAGAAAAAATGTTCTTTTTTCTCTTATGCATAACAATTTTTTTAGTAGCTTAAGCGAGCAAAATATACATAAGTTCATAGATCTAAAGTTGTAAAAGACCTTGGAGGACATCAAATCTACCCCTTCCTTTTAAATATAAGGAAAGTGAGGCCCAAGTCCCTTGTCTAAGGTCACATAGGAAATAAGTCTGAGAGTATGTGATTTAAACCTAGGTCTTCTGACTTCAGAACTAGTGTTTTACTCTTGTGAGTGGTTAAGTAACAGGGATAGGCAAGAAATGGTTAGATAGGACTGCTGTTGTTTAGTAGTTTCAATCATGTCTGACTCTTTGTGGCCCCATTTGGAGTTTTCTTGGCAAAGATATTGGAATGGATTGCCATTTTTTTTCTCTAGCTTATTTTTACATATGAGGAAACTGAAGCAAACAGGAACAAGTGACTTGCCCAGGATTGCACAGCTAATAAGCATCTGAGGCCACATTTGAGCTCAGGTCCTCCTGAATCCAGGCATGACACTCTATCCATTTGCTGCCTAGAGGCCCTTGATAGGAATTAGGATAAGTCAAGCTCTTTGGGTCTCAGTTTCCTTATCTGTAAAATGAAGGTGTTATACTAGGTGATCTCTATAATTCCTTTCAGTACTACCATTCAGTGATGCTGCTGATGTGGTATATTTTAGATTCTCAAAGGAAACAGTGATGTTTAATATCTGTCAAACACTTCATGAACTCCTAGCTAGAGGTAATTCACAATTTCAACTTTTGATCAAGCTACATTCCTTTTAATGATATTAATTAGATGATTTAAACCTGTTACCTTGACTTAAACTTATGTAGATTTCAAAGATTGAACTTTTTCGGTGGTAGTGGTAGATAATCTTTGGGCTTTCACAAAACAAAAAGGGTGTTGTTTTTTTTTTTTAATAAATTTTCCACAGACATTGGATGCTTTTGATTGGTCAAAAACAGTCATCAAGACCGTCTGATTTTTCAGGTCAGGCAGGTGTCCTGTTCCAGAAGTTGCAAACATGCTTTGCAGAGAGATAGTTATATTATCTATAACTGATAATTAGAGCCAAAACTCCACCCTCTGCAGAAAGCATTATGTATAGTTAAAACAATTAAAGTCAACAAGTGGCAGGGAAATCTCCTAGCTCTCTTGACCTAGTGATCTTTATCTTCTTCCAAATTCACTGGAAAGTTTGTTAGAGAAGACTGAACATAGATAGCTATGATCATAAGCCTACCAGAACCGGGTTACCTGGGAATCCTCACTTTGCCTTGTTTGTAGTAGAAGATGACCTCTCCCTGGTCCTACCCCATTCTCCTTCCATATTTTTTGCATTTCTAACTCATTGTAGCAGTTAATATCTTTTCTGAACTTTGGAAGAATGGGTTTTCTCAATGGGAATCCATTTCTTTGTGTTTCACTGTATGGGGCTGGACGGAACAGAAGCAGCTTCAGGGTAAGTCACTATCCTAAAGGGAGGAACCTATGATGCTAACCATGTGCACATGAACATCTGTCTTGGTTCTTGCATGAACTTTACAGGTTTTTGGCCTCACATGTGTCTTCCATTAAAAGATACAACTCAGGGAAGGCACAAAACTGTCGCAGTCAATGCAATCTACATCTAGTACAGGAAATGAGATACTGATATTTATTTCCTTTGTGTTTACTAGGTACTGATAATATGATTATTCTATCTAGCTTCATCAATATTATAGCAATATTGTAGCAGCCACTGAATTCGACTTCATTGGTGGAGGTTTTCAAATATTTTAGTATCATAAGGTTCTATATTGCATGTTGAAAATTTAGCAATCTGCAAGTTCAGACAAATAAAATGTCCCTAGAAGGCCGAGGAAGAATTTTGTTTTATTGATCTTCCCTGGAACTAGCCTCCTCTAAGTGAAAGTATTATAAAGATCATTTTAGATCAATTGTAAGAAAATTTTCTTGAGTAGGCCTCCAAGTAATTTGCTTCAAATGTAAAGTGTTTGATTTGTCAGGGAATAATGATAATAGATTCATATAGTAGCACTATGTGCCAGGTTCTATGCTAAGTGCTTTTCAAATATTATCTTCTTTGATCTTGCAACAATCCTAGAAGGTAACTGTTACTATTATCCCCTGGTAATAGTTGAAGAAATTGAGGCAAAACAGAGGTTAAAATGACTTGCCTAGGGTCAAACAGCTTGTAAGTGTCTGAGGCCAGATTTGTTAGTTAGATGAAGCATTAATAAGCATTCGTTATGTACCATGCACTGCGCTATGTGTGGAAGATACAAATACAAACCAGCAAAGTAGTGCCTGTACTCAATAGCTTATAATCTATAGTTTATAATTTAATGAAAAATGTCAACATGTAAAGGGAAGCTGGAAAGAAGAGGGGAGTTATACTTCAAATGGTTCAGGGAAGTGGAGTAGAGATGTAAGTCCTGGCAAGATGAGACAAAAGGTGACCACTTAGAGTTAAGGGACCAAGGAGGCAGAGTCCGGGTTACCAGTGAAGAGGAAGTGATAATAGGTAATCAGATGACAGGCTGCTCATTACAAATCAATTCTGTCTAGGTCAGTTAAGTTAGTCGATAAACATTTATTAAGTACCTACTATGAAATAGGCATTGTGCTAAACTAAGGTTAGAAATTGATTAAAGGTGAGGAAACAAACATAGAATTCTGTCTTCTGTCTTGATGTGTTGAATTTCTATTTTGCATGCTTAATGATTCTCTGAGTGTCTATAGAGTACTTTATGTCTCTTAGTCAACCTAATATCACAATAATTTCAGTATCATGTGAGTTCTTTGATTCACAAACTACCCAGGAGTTCTGCATATGGTATAGACTAATAGAGAAAAATGAAGCCACTAATTGGAACTTGCTAAATTTATTTTTATAGATTAAAAATGAAAAACAAAATGTAATTTAAATGTTTTAATTGGTTTTGGTTCCACAACTGTGCACCAGATGGTTTCTTTTCAAGTAGTTTACAATGTCTCTGCTGAATAACTGAATTACCAATGCAGCTGTGATGATTAACATTCACCTAAAACAGAACAACATGTCTGTTCTTTGTTGCTAAGAGAGAACCTGCTTTGCAGGAGTCTGACAAATGAGTGGTAATTCTCATTACTATTGATAGGCTTAGAGTTGGATAGCTTAGAGAGTCATCTATTAGATGATGTTCTATAATGCACAGTTGCTTTAAAAAAACAAACACATGACTGCTTACGTCAAATACTTGGACTATATGACCTCTTGAAATCCTTTCCAGCTTAATGAAGAGGGAGTATGAGATTAGGAATCAATGCTAGGTAGGTAAATAGACCTGATGTCTAGTTCTATGCTTCCTAACCATTTAATATTGGGAAGGTTACTGGTCCTCCCTGAATCTTAGCTTACTTTTCTGTAAAATGCAAACAATAATGCCACCCTGACTACATTGTAGTGTTGTTGTAATAATTAGATGTTATATAAAAGTTTGTCTTCATTGAAAAATACCATATATAAAGTTAATATCTTTATGATTGTCCCAGTAAATGCAAATTAAAAGTCTCTATTTTAAAACCATATTGATTTTTCCATTTCCATTTTGTTTTTAAATAGTTTGATATATTTTAGAATTAGTCAGAATGGACCTTTGAAGTCATCTAGTCTAATCTTGTTTAAAACATGTTATCCCTCTGTTAATATCGCTATGAGGTCATCCAGCTTCCACTTGAGAAATTCCAGGGATGGAGAACTCATATGGCAACCCATTTCATTTCTGGATAGCTCTACTGGCTGGGTAGTTCTTTTGTATAGTGGATCAAAACTACTTAGCTGTAGCACCCTCTGGGGCTAATGTAGAATAAATCCAATCCCCCTTCTACATGACAGCCCTTCAAATATTCGAATAGTACATTTTGAAAGATGGGCTAAATATTTTTAGAAAATAGTTACTAATTTAAGCCACAGTTTAGTAATTATAAAGTATCTCTCTGAAGCAAGTTTCTGCTTGCTATGGGGACTAGTAGATACAAATTTCAGTTCACCTAAGGTTCAGCTAAGGAAGTTAAAAAAGTTAAAAGTGATAGTGTTTGAGGGTGTTTTTCAGGTGAAGAAGGTATCTGATGATTAGGGGAAAATCTGTCATAGGTATTTACACTATTGGCATACAAATAAAATATATATACAATTGTAACGACTTTTCTGTTTCCATTATTGTGGAGAGAGGCCAGAAGGATAGAGATACTAAGCTGGGATGAGCTGCTGGGGCATGAAGGGCCAAAGGTCATAGCTTGTCATAATTCTCTGGTTTGCATTACAGTTGCTATTTTATACTGAATTAGAGGAGATAGTGTGGTGAAGTTAAACATTTCTTTACCACAGTGTCTTAATTCCTTTTCTGTTGTCAAAATACAAAGCCTTGGGTCGATTTACCTCAGTCAGGGTGTATGATAAGAACTAAGAAACTAAAATTTATTTCTGACCGTAAGTTAGATGGCAGCTAAGACCCAGGGGTAGACAATAGAAAGTGGTTAAGTTCACTTAGAAAGAAGTACAGTTGAGAAAGGAATTCAGAAGAGAAGCAGTTAATAGAAGATTTTTAGAAGAGTCTAAAAGGCAGACATGACCTCAAACCTAAGTTAGTGCAGTCTCACTTCAAAGGCTGGAGGGAGTTTGATAACTACTGACTAAAGTGCTAACTGAAAAGACCTATAACCTTCCCTGCAAAGGAAATACTTAAGCACACCCTCTGCATTAGATGGAGGACTATTGCAGGAAGGCCTGAAGATAGTACTTTTGCTGAGAACTAGACCTGAGGTTCAAAGATTATCTGACACAGTGGACTGAAAGAGATATATAGACAACACCTACTCTACCGAAGGAAGACTTATTTTAACCATGACAGTCCACAGTGGATGGTGCAGGTTAATAAATGAATTAGTGAGAATTAGCATCTCCAAGTGTTCCTTGGTTTTAATGAATAGCTGGTGTTTATGAACAGTTGGATTGAAGAACAGCATCTTACAGCAAGTAGCAGAGACCAGTCCCCTTTTGGTGAATAGTAGAGAACAGCACTTGGAGAATCAGAGAAAAGCAGTACCTTGAGGAAAGCAGGGGAAAGCGACTTCTGGCAGGGAGCGGGTCTGACCAGTATCAGCATAATGACACTAGTAGAAAGTATCTGAAACTTTTGATTTTCGAGAACTGTGTTGTTCCTCCAGAGTGAGATAGAAGAGGAGGAAGCTGCTTATTCTTCTCTTTCATTAGCAATGGCCCCTTATAGTGGTGGAAAGTTGGCGCACAATATTCAGCTGCATGGTTGAGTTAAACTGTAGAGAAGAGAAGGCCCAGGGAGTCCAGAGAAGTGACATGCCCAGTAGATAAGCTGAACTCAAGGCGGAGCAACATAAGGACAGTTAAACAGAAAAGACATCAGGGCCCTGCAGTGTTTAAGGTGTTAATTGCCTTAACTGCATGTGTTCTTTATAGGTGTACCTCTCTATTACTGTGCTAGTAGTATGTGCATACATTTCCCACTGACTCCATGTGCAATTGTTGAAGAGGGAGTTTTATGGGAGGAAGGTTTTGTTATTACTGCTCATGCTATGCTATTTTGATAAATGCCTTGCTTTAAATTAATAATTTCAACCCACTGACTTTTAAAGGTGAACTCAGTGGTAGAAGGAGAGGCCCAGAATTCTTTGAACTTGGGGTAATTATCCCCTGTAGAATGCAATTGGCTAGTGAAGATTGGAAGAGAAGATAATTCAGGGTTGGGACAGGGCAGGGAACTACAATACATTTTGTATTTTCTTTTATGTGTTCATGTTTTCTCCCTCTGTAGAATGTAAGGTCCTTGTCATTAAAACACTAGTGCAGAGCACCTGGCATATAGCAGGTACTTAAAAATGCTTCTTGATTGATTTATTGATTGACTTGGTTGTCTTTGGATGACTTGTGAATGAATTGAATGAATATTGAAGGATTAAGAGAAAATAAAGCACAAAGGACACATACATATTTTACAAATGGACAATGATTGCAGACAAGGAGCTCACATTTCAATGGAGGAGGCAACACATACATAAGGTGGGTGACTAAGAAGTGTTTTGGGTTTCAAAGTCATAGGGTTAGTAGATCCATAGGGAAGTTGATCAATATTCCTTTTTCAGTAGCAGTGGTTAATTTATTTGATTATGTCTTCAGGGTTAGGAAAGGGGGGAGGGAGGTAGAAGAGAGTGTTGGAGTGACAGAAAAGTGGAGGGCAAGAAGATTTCAGGGATAATATGTGAAGCATATTTGTAATTGACAATATGCTGGGCCATGTGATATATGCACCAATAAGGACATCGTGAACCCCATGGTAGCATTACATAGAACTAAGTGGAAGTTCCCAGGTGGGTTCAGCAGATGACAAAGTCCAAAGGTCTGATGGATCCAAAAGAAAGCAGGATAAAAACAGACATTAAGAGAATTAAAACAACAATAACAATACCCTAAACTACAACAAAGAAGATTAATGAATTGAGAATAAAGTTCTAAAGTAATTGTAATTGCAATTAATGAATCAATAATGTAATTTAAAAAAACCTAGACAATTAACAAATTTCAAAAAGCATAGAGCAAGAGATCTTGAAAATTAGAGAAATGAATAAAATAGAAAATTAACGACTCTAGAAATTATAAGCAAAATGACTC
>JAQQSV010018008.1:0-11486 GCA_028646515.1 Pseudochirops corinnae | reverse complement strand
GAGATAGGTTTTTATTAAGTCATAGAAAAATTTAATCAATTTTTAAATCTTTAATTAAAATGGCTAAAATTAAATTATTACCTTATATTATGCTACATTATATTATATACAATTATATATTCACATGCATAACATATGAACAAATGCATTAAATTAAATATTCTCCTCAATTATCTATTTCTCTATAAAATTGTAATCGGCACTGGAGATACATATTTAGTTATTTTTGAAAACTGTAATATTTCAATTCTTCTTCATCAGTTGTTGTGGAAAAGAAAAAAATGTTGAAAAGCAATTTGAAATTATTTTAACTACTTTTTTTTTGTAATCCTGAGCTTTACATTATATGCTGCTCAAGAATTACTCATTTGAGATACAAAGTAAAATAGGTACTTGTCATTTACCTTTTGATGAAAATTTGGTGAAAAGTTATGTCACTTTAAAATTACTTTTAATAGAACTGGAAAATTAGCTTTATTGACTAATTAAGAGGCAAATTTAACCCCAAATAAGAATGGAGTTATATTTGATTAAATTTGTAAACTCTTGCAAAATTACAAATTTCTTATGATTACAATAGGTTATGATGTTGGAATTCTTTCTCTACTTTCATGGAAAGGTGTTCATGGAACATTCACCATAACTGTTGAGACAATTCTAGATCAGTTCCATTCTAACAAACTGAAGAGAATTCAAAGAATTAGCTTGAAAATTAATGCCATAAACGTGACCATTTATGGATAGAGAATAAGGTAAGGAAAGAGTGGACAAAGCAAAAGTTTGTTTCTTTAATTGACTTTATTTTTTCCCTCAACAGCTTGTTTTGCAGAGTGAGAACATATAAACCTCTCTGGAAAAATATTCAATTCAGTAAAAGAAAATGGATAAATCATTTCTCAGCCTTCTCTTCCATAGGATGTAACCACAACTCTTCAAAATTTTGGAATCTTCGTATTTAAACATGTAAGATCTCTTAGATGTTTTTTTTTAATCTATCTATCAAAAGATTATTATGTAAAGTTTGAAAGGCCAACAAAACTCTCATTTTAATATGAAGAAACTTTGTCCTGGGACAGTTATTTGGCTCTCTGAAGGTCACACTAAGTTTCAGAGGCAGGATTTGAGCAGTTCCTCTTAATCTAGAGTCAGTGTTATTTATCCACTGTGCAATATCCCCTCCTACTATAATCACCATGTATTATAATGAGGAAAGTGAGACTTAGAAGTTTTCTTGACACACACACACACATACACATACAAACACACATTTACTTACACCTGGTAAAGCCCTTTGGAGTTCATGTTAGCCTAATATTTCCTTTTCACAATTTCATCTCATATTTGGAATGACTATTTTAAGGTCATTCTTTTTTATTGTAATTTTTTTCTTCACTTTTTTTGATCTTACACACTATTTAAGATATAAATTCAAGGAACATTCCTTTGATTGCATCAGAAGACACTCAAATGTCCTTAAATAAATATCAATAGCACTATATCTATACAACTCTACACAATGATGGGGATACAAATGTGGAAAATACCTTATTATTGGCATTTCTACTGCTTTGATTTATCAATGCCTATATATTATTGTTAAAAACCTGCCATTCTATTGCAAGGAACTAAATGTGTTAAATCCATTTGTTCAAGAGGGTAGATTGTAGTAGACAAGAATTTCTAATAAAAAAGTTTGTTCATGTAAAAAGCCAATCAAAAATTTACCTTTGTCTTTATGCAGTGCATTGTAGTTATCTCTCCTTCAATCTCCCAAAAAGACCCAATTACTGAACTGGATATCAGACAATGAACTCAATTTCCTATAAAAAGTACTGCACTTGTTTTACCCAGTGAGGATTCTACCTAGATTAGAGCTGTATTGCTTTGAATGTTACATGTAGTAGGTCTAATCAACAGAAAGGTTATTAAGTCTTTCCCCTACAATTAGTAGAGTAAGTTCCACCTCATTTATCTTCTTTATGGCTTCAATAAAATTATTTTGCTGCTGTGATGTGGCTCTTGTTACCATGGCATCGACCATAATCTCCACATTGGTTTCCTTTATAATTAACACTTGTCCGTGGTCATACAAATAGTTATTTGTAAAAACTGTAATGAAAACACAGGTATGCTAACTAAAAATCCAGTACTTTTTCTACTATACTTTACTGCTCTTCAAACAAGACAAATCATCACAAATGGAACATGTAATTCAATAATTTAAATATATGAATAATTAACTGATTTTAAGTAAACTCTCCAATTGCATTTGAGAAATTGAATTCATAAAAAAGTATTCTATACTTTTAAAATTGTGTAATAATTTGCCTACAAATTTTAAAGGGCTGATTTTCATATCTTACTTCCTTAATTTGGTTATAAATGAAATGCAAACTGGACCTCCATGTAACAGCCAATTGCTGATTTCTTCCGATACTCTTTATTTCCAAAAGGTGACTTTATTTTCATTCTCAAGAGTATTTTGTCTCATCTGATGAAAGTACGCATTTTAAAAGATTTAGTGTGTATAATTTTCTTTCTATTAGATATTTACTCTTTATATTTCCAGAAAGAAAACACTTACTGGACATAGATTAAAAGGTAGAGTTATTTTGAAGTCAATACCAATATGCCTTTCAATTGTCATGTTTTGACTTCATGAAAAACTTTTAGGTTTAGTGAAAAATTGAGATTTCACAGGATTCATAGAAGTGCTTTAAAGAAAGAAGATTTCTTGTAAAGATAAATCTAATTACTTACTTTCCATGAATTTAGCATAGTTTTACTTGGTCTTGTTCCTTCTGAGAATCTATGCATTTTTCTCTATTAAGACTCCTGAAAATATTGTAAAATCACCCCCCTCCTCTCTCCTTCCTTCATGGCAGAGAACTTTTGGAAGCATATTGGAGGAAGAATTAATCTTTTTGTCACTCTGGGTTACAGTGGGGGAGGAGAGGAGGAGTGAGATGCCAGATTGTTTATTCCTTATTTAAAATTGAACCTAAATCCCTTCCAGGAGTTTCTAACATTAATCAATGAGTAAGGATTCATCAAATTTATGCTATGTAAAAAGTAGTATATGAATATCAACCCTTCTCAATCACATACATAATTACTCATTCAACATTATCATCAGTCCTCCCAACTTCTATAGTAATTGTTAAAGGCAATTTTTCTAGCTACATTTCTAAAGTTTTCTATCTCTCCTCAAGCTTCCCATGACATCTTCTTTCTCCATTCTCTCAGCTGAATATTTCACTTCTTACTTCACAAAAAACAAAGAAACACAAACAAAAACAAACAAAAATGCAAGCAGTTCACTAGAAGCTCTTACTTCACTCACAATCCTTAAGATTCTGAAGACTCTCTCCATTCCTCCTGATTAGGATGAAAAGACCATTCTCTGCCATGGCCAAATCTTCCAAAGAAATTATTGATACCATGCCCTCCCAACCACTCCTGCAAATTTTTCCCATTATCATTGTCTTTCTCTTATGGACATATTTAGGAAAAGAGACAGGCCTTCTTTGGGTGTGGGCAATGGGGTGACAGGGAATATGAGAGTAGTCAAGAGATCACACATCTCAATGGCCAAGAGTAGCATAAATCTGCCTTTGAAAGTGAAAATGTTCATCTTTAAAAATCTGACTTGATGATAGATTAGTGGTAAGAAGGGAGGAAAGAAGAAAAGAAGGAAGGAAGAAAGGAAAGAAGGAAGGAAGGAAGGAAGGAAGGAAGGAAGGAAGAATGTAAGAAGGCAGGGAGGGAGGGAATGAGGAAGATATGGAGGAAAAGGAGGGGAGAGAGAAGGAGGGGAGATAAGCAGAAGGAAGAAAGAAAAAGAGAAAGAAGGAAAGGAAAAAGGGAGGGAGAGGAGAATACAATGAATTTAGGTCTCTTTAAAGGTCTTAGAAGTATTTTCACTAAAATAACTTTAAGTATGAGAGAAATAATCTACTAAGTTGTTTTTTAAAATCAAATTTATCAACTTTATTGCACAGTTGCATACACATTGATTCTTAGTTCAGATACTGGTAGAAACAACAACAACAAATGGTAGCCATAGACGAGCTAAGATATGTCCTGTGCCTAGCAGAATTGACACGCATATCAACTGTGAGCAGCAAATTCAATTTTCTTTCAATACCATTTATAGATTGTTTCTATTATACTTTCAATCCAAATTGTTGAAGTTGAAAAGTCGCACAAGAATTTATGAGGGTTATACAAGGCTATTTCTTGTGCATAGCCAGGCAAAGTCAAGAGAGCCCTCAGCTACCATTTATGTTTGCAGCCCAGGGCAGAGTCTAGACTGACCCTAACTTAAGATAACTTATTTGCTCTGGATCATTTCTTCTAGTTTTACAGCACTAGGAAAAATAAGGGGTTGTGCATGGTCTTTCAGTTCATGGGGAAACTGAAGTAGAATTAAATGGTACCTACCTTGGCCTCTCAAAGGTGGGAGGTTAAGTTTGGCCATGGGTAAAATTTCAGAGCAAGTGATATTTACAATACTTTGCCTATCTTGGTTTTTCTCCTACCTGTTGGTACTTCTCTGTCCTTATCAATTCTCCTCCCCAAAAGAAATTTAATGTTCTTTTGCTGTAATCTGATTGTCAACAACTCCTCATTTCATCAAAGCAAAACAAACTACTCAACTCTTTGTGCCTCATGTTTGAAAATTTTATTCTCAAATACTCACCTCCTTATCATCAAAACTCTTATTTTTTCTCATGAGAGGTCTTAGGATAAAAATTTTGTCAAACTATACTATTCCCTTGTCTGAAAAATGGAGCCCCCCCTTCTCCTGTGCCTGATCTTTCCTTATGAGTTAGTTGGTACAAGCATCTTCTGTATGTTAGAAGGATGACATAGTGATTTGATCAAATTTCTTTTCCAAAATTTTCAACTTTAGATGGCATATCCTATGAAACACAGAGACAGATTGTACCAGTCACTATTTTTTTCTTACCAAACTTAACAGATCACATCACATGGAGGAACCTCTGTATTGGTAGGTGTCTGCATTCCATGTCTAAAAGTAGGGGTATGGAAGACATTGTAGTGTAAAGAGAGGCACAATCCCTTCTTGTCAGATAAGACCCCAGAGACTGTCTTTAGAAGAAGAATGTAGGGAAAGGAAAATGATCAAATCTTCCCTCAGGCAGAAGGACTTTAGAAAGAGAAATCTCCTTTCTTAATATTTTTGGAGCACTGAATATTTCCCCAGTTGAGCTTAGAAATATGTACTTTGCCTGTGTAAAAGTAATATGTTTGATTATATGGCTAGATCAGTTTTAGATTAAAAGGGAATATCATATGTTATCTAATACTACCCCTTTCATTTTACAGATGAAACAAACTGAAGCCCAGAGAAGGTCTTTGAATGGCCCAAGATTAAAAGGGCTGTACATAAGAGGGCAGGGATTTTAGCCCAGGCTCTGTCAGTCCAAAGTGAGAGTTCTTATTATCATATTTCCTGTTTCTCACTTGCTGGAGAGTTTACAGATATTAATTTATGTGATATGCATATGTATATTTTATGCATAATAGTTTTGCCTTTTATTATGAAGTGTATATGTCCAGACCTCTCCCTACATTTTTTATTTCTTTCATTTGCCATTCTCCATTGATAATATCTTCTGGATTTGTCATTGTTGATGTTTCTTTGGTCAGTTGTGAAACATTTGTTTTGTCATTTTTGGTGGGGCCTTGATAAGATGTGAATTTTAATTGTCCTGGATTTTTGTTGCCCATAATGATTGATGATAGAATTTCTTTGATAGTAAAGATTACTGTTTGTTTTGCTTTTCCGTTGCATCTCCCAAGTGTCTAGTATAAGTGTCTTACCAAGAGCAAATGCTTGTTAGATTAGATTGAATTGATGATTCATAGCTAGTTTGTAAATTTTAGCTAACTTGACTTTTTAAAAGGGAAGTAGAGACAAACAAAAAGGACCCTAGGGGGAAAAAAAGTGTGTGTGTGTGTGTGTGTGTGTGTGTAAAAACCTGAGAATGGGGTCAATATTTATGAACTCTAGTTAGAAAGTTGGATGCAGAGAAATGAGGAAAAGGGAGGGGTTACATAAAGACATGAACTTCTCTTTCTGGAATTTCTCTTTCTCTTCCCTGATTACCTCACAGACATGATAAGATTAACTATGTTTGTGAGGTTCCTCTTTGTCCTTCCCATTTTTACTTGCCAAAACCATCTTTAAATTATTTCCATCATCTGCCTCCTTTACTACAATTCACATCCTGCTTAACAGAACTGGAGGAAATGAAATAAAACAAAACATCATTTTGTTATTGGTTCTACCCCATAATTGGGTTAACCCCATAATTCATGAAAAAGTCCATTCATGATGATGATGATGATGATGAAGGTGGTGACTAGCATTTATAGTGTATACTATTTACCAGGCACTAACTACAAGTCTTCTACAAATATTATAAAATTTGATCCTTTCAAAAACACTAGGGGGGGGGAAGAGGAGGTGAATCTATTTGTTTTCCCATTTTAAAACTGAAGACATTGAGGCAAGAAGAAGTTAAGTGATTTCTCTGATATCATGCAGCCAGTAGGTATATGAGGCTAAATTTGAGCTCCAGATTCTCTGACCCCAGGATCAGGACCAGAATTCACCAAAAGCTCCTTATAACCTCCACACCTCATATCATACAGTCTCCTCCATCTCCTCCTTCACTCCTGAATCAGGTACAAAGGTGCTTCGTCATGGTGAACTTTGTCCTCCCATTTTGTCTCCACTAAAATTGCCATTCTCTCACCAATCTTTGGTCCCTCCCTATCTACCGACTTTGTAGATGCCTACAAACCATTTGTTTCTACCTCATCTAAAATATGAAAAAAAAAACACAAAAAAACAAAACACTAATATTTTCTTACCATCTCTACTAGATATTGTTTTATAACTCTTCTCATCTTTTTTACAAAATTGTGTACGGTGCCTACTCTTTGTTTACTTTCACTCTTTTATAAACTCTCTAAATTGTTAATGTTGACCTTATCATTCAACTGAAAATGTTCCCTAAAAACTAAAGAATGATTTCTCATTTGCCAATTCTAGTCACATCTCAAAAGCAACAAATTCAAATCAAACAATAATTTTCCCCTCTAAAAAACCCAAAAAACAAACAAGCAAAACAAGAAAAAAAACCAAAAACAACTCCTGAAATTTCCTCTGGACTTCCAGCTTTTCAAAAAACCAGTCTGACAAGCTCAATGAAATGACCCACTCTTTATTTTCACTCATCCCCTACCCATATTCATTTTAGTTTTTAAAATTTATTCTTTAAAATATATTTTCTTTGGGAAGAAGCCAACATGGTAGCATAGAAGCAAGACAACTCCATGAGCTCCCTCCATAACCACCTCAAATACCTTTAAAATATGACTCTAAATAAATTTTAGAGCTACAGAAACCATGAAGTGACAGACAGAAATAAATCTCCCACTGAAGGCAGCTTGGCAGACTGGCAGAAAGGGTCCATCACAGACCAGAGGGAGCTGAGCCCAGAGTCCACAGTTTTAGCCCCAGGGTGTCCCTGACCAGCAGGCCCTGGAGCAAACTTCAGAAAAATGGATCACTAACAGCTCTGGAGTTTTCCAGAAATATCAACCCATAAATGCCAAATACAAAGTAAAAGGTCAGTGTGGAACTCAGTGGAACTGAGGGGTATGGAGGAACGGATCCAGCCTCTGACCCTGGAACAAGAAACTGAAGAGGTGTAGTGGACATGCCTCCACCTCTAAATGTCTGCCTCAGAGCTCCTGGCCTGCAGATTGTAGGGGGAGCCAGTGACCATTCAGAGAGTAATTGCTCTTTCTTTGACCTGCTTGGAATGGGATCATGGTCTCGGGTGGTGGTCCTGAGGTGTGTGACCAGTGAGTCAGAACTTGTGGTGGCAGCAGAGAGGGCACCCAACTAGTAGCTAGAGCAGCTGCAAAAACCCCAGTGATTGAGGACAAAGTTCTCCCCTCTGGAAGCAGAGTTCTACTATGGAAAACAGCTCAAAAGTCAAGTAATTTAGTGGCAACATGAACAAGCAAAGGAAGCAAAGTGAGCACAGCAATCAAACCTTACATTCCTTCTTTGGTGACAAAAAGGATCAAAGCATGGAATGGGAGGACGACAACAGAGTCAGAACTCCTGCACCAAAATATTTCAAGAAAAATATGAACTAGTTAGAGGCCATGGAGGAGCTGAAGAAGGATTTTGGAAATCAAGTAAAAGAAAAGGAAGAAAATTTGAGAAGAGAAATGACAATGATGCAAGAAAATCATGAAAAGAGAGTTAACAACAAGAATTAAGAAAATAACACCTTTCCCCAGTATTTATAACAAAGTTTAAATACTCTCTTAGCTTTCTGTATATATCTTTAAAAATATTTCATTAAATTGAAATAACTTTAAAAGATAAAAAGCAATCATGCGAATTTCTTTTCCTGTTATCTACAACATCTTGAAAAAAAGGAAATAGAAAACAAATCTGTACTTTGTTTTTTTTTTTATGATCATTTCACCTCTGGCCATCATCTAAAATGGACACCTCATTTTTCATTGCTTCAACTTAATTAACATTTATTTATTTTTAGTTTATATCATTGATTTCCACAAGATTTTAAGTTACAAATTTTCTCCCCTCCTTTCCCCTGCTCACCACCCCAAAACAGCTATCCCACTGTATACTCTCTCCCCAATCTGCTCTCTCCTATATCTTCCCCCTTCACCACTCTGACTTTCTGGTAGGGTAAGATGAATCCTTCTATGCCACTGCCTTTATATCTTATGTCCTAGTTGCATGTAAATAATACATCCACACACACTCACATACATACATATATACATATAAACATTTGATTTTAGAACTTTAAATTCTAGATTCTTTTCCTTCATCTTTTCTCACCCACCTGCACTGAAAAGACAAGCAATTCAATACAAGCCATACATGTGTAGTTAAGCAAAGCATCTCCCCAGTGGACATATTGTGTAACACTGACTATATTTCATTCCTTTGTATCCCACCTTCCACTTGTTCTATTCTCTTCTTTTTCCCTTTGCCTTTATAGAAGTGTGTGCTTCTAACAACCCTCTCCCCCAACTTGCCTTCCCCTTCATCCATCCACCTCTTATCCCCTTCCCCCCTACTCTCCTGCAGGGCAAGATACACAATTTAGAGTATATGTCATTCCCTCCCTAAACCAAATTCAATGAGAGTAAGGTTGACCCATTCCCTTTTTGCCTTCCTGTTCTTCCTCTCAACTGTAACAGTTATCCCTTTCCTCTTCTTTATGAAATGAGTAACCCCATTCTGTCTCTTCCTGTCTCCTCTCATTCCCTTAATTTCACCTTTTAAAATATCATCCCTTCATATTCAATTGATCCTGTGCCCTGTGTCTATGTACACACACACACACACACACACACACACACACACACACACATATATATATACACACTTACATATATATTCATATGCATATATATCCTGTATGTATACATATATATGTATATACATTTATATTCTCTTCATCTCTCTTCACACTGGGAAAAGTTTCATAAGTTACAATTCTCATTTTCCATGTTGGTATGTAAATAGGTCAACTTTGATAAGTTCCTTATGATTTCTTTTCCATATTTACCTTCTCATGCTTCTTGTGTTTGAATGTCAAATTTTCTATTCAATTCTGATTTTTTTCCTCAAGAATGCTTTAAAGTCCTCCACCTCACTGAATGACCATATTTTCTCCTGAAACATTATACTCAGTTTTGCTCGGTAGGTGGACTTGGTTTTAATCCAAGGTTGCTTGATCTCTGGAATATCATATTCCAGGCTCTTTGGTCCCTTAATGTAGAAGCTGCTAGATTCTGGGTTATCCTGATTGTATTTCCACAGAATTCAAATTCTTTCTTCTTGGTAATTTACCATATTTGCTCCTTGATCTGGGGACTATGGAACCTGACTATAACATTCCTAGGAGTTTTCTTTTGGGGATCATTTTCAGAGGTGATTGGTGACTTCTTTCAAGTTCTATTTTGTCCTCTGATTCAAAAATAACAGGACAATTTTCCTTAAGAGTTTCTTGAAGGATGATTTCTAGGTTTTCTTTTTGATCATGCCTTGCAGGTAGTCCAATAATTTTTTACATTGTCTCTCTTGGACCTATTTTCCAGGTCTGCAGTGTTTTCAATGAGATATTTCACATTGTCTTCTATTTTTTCATTTGTTGGGATCTGTTTAATAGTATCTTGATTTCTCATATAGTCATTTGCTTCCTTTTGCTCCACTCCAATTCTGAAGGAATTATTCTCTTCAGCAAGCTTTTTAGATGCTTTTTCCATCTGGCAAATTTAACTTTTTATGGCATTCTTCTCCTCATTAGCTTTTTTGGGCCTCATTTGCCATTTGAGTTTGTCTATTTTTAAGGTGTTATTTTCTTCAGTCAGTTTGTTGACTCTCTTATCATGATTTTCTTCCATCATTCTCATTTCTCTCCCCAATTTTTCCTCCACTTCTCTTATTTGGTTTTGAAAATCCTTCTTAAGCTCCTCTATGGCCTTTAACTACATTTTTTTTGGAAACTTTTGGTGCGGGAGTTCTGACTGTGCTGTCTTCCTCCCATTCCATGCTTTAATCCTTTTTCTCCCCAAGAAAGGAATTGAAAGCTGAATTGCTGTTCTTACTTTGCTTTCTTTGCCTGCTCATGTTGCCAGTCAATTACTTGACCTTTGGGCTCTGTAGAACTCTGCTTTCAGAGGGGAGAGTTCTGTCCCAAATGGCTGGGGTTTTTGCAGGTGCTGGAGCTATTATGAGGCTGCTGTCTCTGCAGCCCCTACCAGATTTGGCTCACTGAAAAAGCACCTCATGACTACCACCCAAGACCACAATCCCAATCCAGGCAGCTGAAGGCAAGAACACTTAGCCTCTGAATGATTGCTTGGCCCCCTTGCAATCTGCAGGCTTGGAGCTCTGAAGCAGCCATGTGGAGGTGGCTGCAGGTCCATCACTTCTGCCAGTTCTAGCTCTGGAGGCAGTCAGCCAAATAATCTCCCCTAAATTTAGCCAAGGTGCAAAATCATTTCCCTTTGTCCTTGGCTCTTATGACTTGATAATTCTATAAACCACTACAGCTGGTGGTGATCTCCTCTCCTGAAAGCTCCAGCCTGGTCTTCTCCTGGACTGCTTGGGGCCAAAACCACAAGGTGCTGGTCTCTGCTTCCAGCATGCTGTGATGATCCCTTCCTTTATGCCTGCCAGGCTGCCTTCAACAGGAACATTGTTACTCTGACCTTTTAGGGGTTCTGGAGTCCTAAAATTTGTTTAGAGTCATATTTTATAGGTATTTGAGGTGGTTATGGGGAGGCTTATGAAATTCTTCTGCTTCTGTGCTGCCAGCTTGACTCTGCCCCCCATTGCTTCAGCTTAAATAAGAGGGACAAATGTCACTAACTTTCCAAAGTGAAGA
>JAQQSV010018007.1:0-11486 GCA_028646515.1 Pseudochirops corinnae | reverse complement strand
CATAGTATTCCAGGGGAAAATATGGTCATTCAATGAGGTGGAGGACTTTCAAACATTCCTGCTGAAAAAACCAGAACTGAAAAGAAAGTTTGACACTCCAACACGAGAAGCATGAGAAGACAAACACGGAAAAGAAATCATAAGGTGGAATCTGTCAAAACTATCAGGATTTACTGAGCCCAAAGAAACAAGCAAGCAACCGACCCTGACCAACTCATCCACCATTATGGACGGTGTCAAGATGCAAAGTATTGGGGAATGAACAAGTTTCAGCACTTATATAATAGAACATAATTACACTTGAAAATAGGGAGAAAAAACCACTAAGTGGTGGAATTATAGGCCACAAATTCTCAAAAAAAAAAAAAAAAGATATTGGCTCATCATCCTGCATGATAACCGAGAAGTGACCCCACAGCGCATGCTCGCAAGGGCACAAAGTACAAGGAAGTTACACTAGCAAGTTAGACATTTTCTCATGAGAATAAAGGAGGTGACAGCTTTGCACTTAGTATATAAACCTTGACTCTCAAATAAACAGACTGCTTTGACAGATTCCACCTGGCTTGTATCTTTTCATTCCACACTCTCCTGCTTGTGCAATGCCTTGTTGGTGTAGGCATCAATTAGTTAAAGATTCCTTCAGAATAAGTAACAAGTAATTCCATAACAGCTATATAGATTCAAAACAAAAAACAAACAATTTAGTTTTCCAAGAAGCTTATAAAATTTCTAGAAGAAATTATATAGGAGATAAAATAGAAATACAGGCTCTGTAATGAAGAACTGGAAGGAGAACAAGCATCTTACGAAAAAGTGGTCAACCTTACCAAAGAAAGTCTACCTAAAAACTAGACCAGGTCAAACAAATCCATGACTCTATGAGGGTACAAGAAATTAGAATAATATTGATTAAAAACAGATAAAGTAAACCACCTTTCTTTCATCAAAAGAAACTGACTTGGAAAACAGATCAAGAAGATGTTTATCCACTGGACTCCCTGAAAGTGATGATTTTTTTTTAAAGTACTGTATTTTCAAGACATCATAAATGGAAAATGCCAATTCTACTAGAACCAGAGCAAATAAAAATACCAAGAATCCACCCTTCATCTCATGAAACAAACCCCCAAGAGGGTCCCAGGAATATTCTAGCCAAAAGTCCTAAGCTTTCTGACCCAAGGGGGAAAAGTGCTGCAAATACCCAGAGAGGGAGAGTTAAATATCACAAATCCAGTCAGGATCACGCTTACTCAAGTACAAAGTTATCTAGAGAGTTTATTATTAAGGGAGGCAGACAACCTTACTTATTAGACTTGATGAAATGAGACTGCACTGTCTAGGGTACACTTTGTACAATACAAATTACATAAAGGGCAGCAAGGTATCAGCATCCACGAAGATATTCGCTTCTGTGAGATTTATTTATTCAGCCAATTAAGGAGCAAAGTAACAATGTTAAATTTCTAAGCTGTAAAGAACATTGTTTTTGTCATCGAGATAGCCAAGGTTAAAAATAAAGAGAAGGAAATTGCAAATAAGGCTGTGTAGTCATATAGCAGCCTGTTTTCACCATGTTAGACTGAGCTTGGATTATAGACAATTCTCTAGTTTAGCTACTTACTGTAGTTTGGCCCCTTCTCAAGCTCATTCAGTTTTACTAACTTACTGATGTTCTCTCCTCATTTAGCTGGTCCTTTGGTTTCTGGTTTACCTGACCCTCCCTATCTCCTCTCTCCTCCCTACACATGTGACCTGGTATATGGAGAAGATGGGGACCATATCAATTCAAGCAAAGTGCTAGAGTATCCTCGTTGAATATCCTACATGTGCATTATGGCTAAGTAAACCTTTTAACTTCGAATGGATCTACACATTTCTCATTTTGTTTCAACATGAAACCTTACCAGGGGCTGGTTTGATCAACTAATGAAGTCTGAGCAAGAGATTAGGATAGTGATGACAAAGAATTGTTTTAATATTAAACTTAATTTATAAAAGTGATTTAGAACATTTTTCATATGACTATAGGTAGCTTCAATTTCTTCATCTGAAAAATTACTAAATGGTCCTTTGACCATTTATCAATTGAAGAATGACTTGTATTCATATACATTTGACTCAGTTTTCTATATATTTTAGACGTGAGTCCTTTATCAGAAACACTGGAAGTAATAATTGTTTTCCAGCTTTCTGCTTTCCTTCTAATCTTGGCTGCACTGGCTTTGTTTGTGCAAAGACTTTTTTATTTAATGTAATCAAAATCCTCCATTTTGCATTTCATAATGTTCTCTCTTGGTCATAAAAATTCTTCCCTTCAGAGATCTGACAGGTAAACTATTCTTTGCTCTCCTAATTTGTTTGTGGTATCACCCTTTATGTCTAAATCATTTACCTATTTTGACCTTATCTACATGGGTTTCTTGAAGGGTCCTCTTTATCAAGTCACCTGGAAGTCTACCTCTCTCAGTGTGGTCTTCCAGGCTACAGACCTGAAGATTTAACTGCAAGCCTTCCAAGTAGTCTCTTCCCTTGAGCTTTTCTAACCCGAAGAGGTCCATGTTTTTAGAGGTCATTGTTATAAAGGTCAGGTTAGGTGGTGGGCTCCAAGGATGTACAAGTTCTCCAAAACATCTCAATCAACAACCTTTGAAAAGAAGTTGTTTGCTTGTTACTGAACATGGAATCAATCACCCTTTGTCCTATAATGAATTGGTTGATAAAAGATGGTATCTCTAAAAAGATAGGTAAGGCACAATTGGCCTCTATTGTTAAATAAAAGCATGCACTTGAAATTGTGCTTTCCTTGATCCCTCAAGTACTAAATTTCTGGTATTGTCATAAATTTCTTTGTGAAGGGCAATGAGACATCCAGTCCAGGCGCTAAAACCCCACACCTCTTCTACTAGTCCAATGTATCCCTACTTATAATGACTTAACTCAAGGAAATGGCATTTTGCCTGGTTTACTGATTACTCTATTCACAAGAGGTTTACACAATTGAACTTCATTCAGTGGCCACTAACTCAGTAATAGACGGTATCTTAAGGTGCCACAGTCAGGTATCCAACCTCCCAGAAATCCAAGTCTGCTGAACTATAAAGGGAAGAGTGGACAAAATCTCTAGTCCTACAGTTTCTGGGATCCTGACTCCCATGGAAACACAGGGAGCATGGATTGAGGAGGCAAACAACGAATTATGTCAGTTGAGGGTGAACTTTGTCCTTGGTATGTGCAGGGCTTCCTGCATATTTTGGGTCCGGTGTTTCTGGAAATTATGGCAACTCAAAGACAAGTTCAGGGGAGCCCATAAACATTCATTAGCAAGTTAAACCCCCTTAAGTTCTGACATGGTTTAGGGATGTTAGGGCCCACAAAATATCAGGGTACAAGGTGATATTACCATCTTCCAGTCAAGTGGCAAAATTTTATTGTGATGCTACAGAGTGAGCAAAGTTCTCAGGGAACGTGCAAATTACTGAGAATGATGCTGGTTGGTTGTTCTCCTTTCTCAGAAGAGGACCAAAAATGAA
This sequence comes from Pseudochirops corinnae, assembly GCA_028646515.1. Classification (NCBI taxonomy): domain Eukaryota; kingdom Metazoa; phylum Chordata; class Mammalia; order Diprotodontia; family Pseudocheiridae; genus Pseudochirops; species Pseudochirops corinnae. The sequence continues at coordinate 7,953 of JAQQSV010018007.1, read as the reverse complement.
ATTGCTATACTCTAGAATCAAGTTACAGTGTGTCCAACTGTGGCTGATCAGATCAACATGAGCTCAGAATGCTCTTCCACAGGTCGGGCACAAACACTCCAGGTGAACATTTGCGATGGATTCTCTCAATTTGCCTATTTTGCATTTCTTTTGAGTTACTACAATTCTCTTTGCTCATAGAGCACAGCATCTTTTCTGATGAGGACACAACACGCTATGTTAGGCAGTCCTGTGCCAGTGTCTCCCATATCATATGATTAAATTTAAAGTTCGAGAGAGACCTTGAAAGCGTCCTTAATCTCTTCTGACCACCATGTGAGGGCTTGCCCTAAGCAAGTTCTCCATGAAACAGTCTTTTTGGCAAGCATACGTTTTGCATTCAAACAATGTGGCCTGCCCATTGGAGCTGCACTCTCTGCAGCAGTTTGAATGCTTAGCACTTTAGCTCAAGAAAGGACTTCAGTGACTGGCAGCTTATCCTACCAGATGATCTTCAGAATCTTCCTAAGACAATTCAAGTGGAAGTGATTTGATTTCCTCACATGGTGCTGGTATACTATCCAGGTTTCACAGGTATATGACGATGAGATCAGCACAATGGCTCTGTAGATCAGTATGGTAATCAGTCTAATACATCTTTTCTCTCACACTTTCCTTTGGAGCCTCCAAACACTGAGCTAAGCTCCGGCATTTTGTGCATCAGCATATCAACGTGTACATCCCTAGGAGCCCACTACAAGGGAAGTTAACTTATCCAAAGCATTCAAAACTTCTCCATTTTACTGTAACCAATGGTTCCATGTATGGATGGTGTGGTAGTGGCTGATGGAGCACCTGTGTTCTCTTGCTGTTAATTGTTAGACCAAAATTAGCACAAGCAGCAGAGAATTGATCCATACTTTGTTGCATCTCAGCTTCAGAGACTGCACTGAGTGCATAATCATCTGAAAACAGAAAATCATGCACCAACACTCCCTCCACTCTGGTCTTGGCTTGTAACTTTTTCAAGTTAAAGAATTTACCATCAGTAAATTCCCTGTTCATCCTCATTTAAGGCATTTGGCAATATGGCTGGAAACATCATGCTAGAAAGCACTGGACCAAGCACACAACTTCATTTCACTCTACTGGTGACTGGGAAAGCACAAGAGCATCATCCACTATCCAAGCAAGCATGCCTTCATGAAATTGATGTACAATGCTAATGAATTTCTCCAGGCAAGCAAATTTGGACATAGTTTTCCATAAGCCCTCACAACTGACAGTATCAAAGGCCTTCTACAAGGATGATATGCTAAAGCTTATATGGAAAAATTGACAGTGAAAAAAATGCCAAGTATGTTAGGTGGTTTGGAGTAGGATTAAGGAGTGGTCAGTCTTCAAAGGAATATGTAAGAAGTCCAGGTGCCTTGGGTACAGATGCCAGTGGTCTGGATTTGTGGAATGTATGAGAAAATTCAGGGTGTCAGCCCTGTTGAAGGAACAAGATAGTTCTTCTTACACAAAGGGTTGCCAGAGACATGGTCCTTGGAGACCAAGTTCCAAAGACAGAATCCTTGGGCATGCAATTACAAGGTCAGGCCTGTACGTTCCTGCAACAAGGAAAGAATTTTTCACAGGAGCCCACTGAGACAACAGACTGCTTCCAAAGGCATGGTCTTTTCCCTTTGGGGTCCAGGTCCCATCACACCATAATTCCCCCCTCAAACAATTGGGACCCAAAATCTTCTGGGGCAAGGGGTGAGGGTCTCGGCTTCTGAAACTTCTTCCTGCTGGCAAGGGATGTAGAGCTGTCCCTGAGGGGTCCTGTTCAAGAGTCAGATTTCAGAACCTGGTTGATATCAGGTCCAGCCTTTGACTTGCGCAAACGTTGGCATGCAGCCCCAGCAGTTATCTAGAAGTTGATGGCCTGGAGGAGACAAATCTGGCAAGGAAGTTAAGCAAAGGACCAGAGAGAAGTAAAAAGAATACAATCAAGAGTGGAATGAGTATGGGGGCTAGCAGAGAAAGGAGCCAGGATCCTCATGAAGATGGTTTCGGGACACTGAGTTTATCATGGATTTCTTGCATCCAACTAACCTTTTCCAAAAAATGTTCAGTAGGGATTTCTACCAACAAGAATTGTGGATGTACATGCAGCCAAAGGTATTGACACGTGTACATATACCCGCCACTAGAGGCAAACAGGTAGTGTCCAGAGCTATTCTACTGTCTAGGATCATATTTGTTAGGGAATCCAAACACTGCTGGATTTCCCACAGACTAAAAGCTGTTGTTTGTCAACTGATGAATGGTCTCTGAAAGGAAAGACTAAGTTCATGTCATAGGTTGAAGCATTCTGCCGCTTCCAGTCACCTGTCTACTTACCTCACACGGTCTTTGGACATCTCTGGCACTGAGGTAATACCTCAGTGAACTTCACTGTGCGTGAAAGGACAACAGAGCACTCAAGACAAGTCTGGCTGCAATCACCTTTATTTTTACATCCTCCTCCCTGCCCGAAGCAACACACTGTTATAAGCCCTACACCCCGCCCCTAGCCCATCCCTTCAGGGGAGGTCTTGATCCCATAAGGGTGGCTGGCCTACCCCGGAGCCATCAGGTTGTCACAGACTCAATGCCTTAGGCAGAGTCCACAGCCCAGTGTCTCACATGGGCAGCCGAGCTCTCACCCCCGGAACCCAACAATAGGTGACCATACCAGAGCATGAGCTGTTTCCTCTTCAAAAAAACAAGATTCCCCCAGAATCCATACTTTGTCTTTTTCAAGGTGGTTTTACTGGGCTTTGTGATGTTGAAAATGGAAAGAAGGGTGATTAAAATCCAACTACAACCCCAAAGTACTTGTAAGGTGTTAAGCACTGGATGGCAAGGGCTAGAGTTCTGGGGTCTTTGCAACATGGTAGCATTTTGTTCTTCCCCAGAATCTTTGCCACTTGGCCCACCCATCCCACAAAGAAAAGTATAGCTTTCAGGGGTGCAAATTTGGCCAGTTTTAAGATGTTCTGCTCATAGATGACCCAAGGATCAGAATGGTTGCACATTAAGATCCCAGATAAGAGAGGTGTTCAAGAGAGCAAGTGTTTTAACTAGAAGGGGTTGTGGCATTGTGAAATTAACTTAGAAATTTAAAAGGGGGAGCCTACAGGGAGAGTTACAGGAGGAATACCGCCATAGGTGCAAGTGAGAAGTGCTCCCTCACACAACTGGTACAGCTGGCACTTATCACTAGCAGTATCTGCATAGGTAGGACACATCAAGGGCCAGTGGAAACATTTACAAGCCCTCCAACTCCAAACAGGGCTATTAACTTGTCCAGTGGCCATGGAGCTTGTTTCCCAAGCAAGGGAGTATTGGCCCGTTGAGAAGCCGAGTGTATGTAGACAAGGAAAGATTAGCCCACAAAGGAGTGGCTAACACAAATGGGGTGGCAAATGTGAGGAAGTTAGGGAGGGAGGCTTTTGTAAAAACTGCATCTGGTCAGAGATGAGAGGTGCCCTGTGAGTGTGTGGGTTAAGAAAACCACTTACCCAATTAAAGCAATCAGAGGAATACTTGAGGTGAGCAGAAATATGTTTATTACCAATTCCTGGGAATGGGGGCATCCTTCCCCAAAGCAGGTCAGCAAAAGGAGGCTGCTCAACCCTTCAGGGGTTGGGGTTTTATACCCTGAGTTTCATAAGGATGCATTCTTTCGTCATCCCTAACTTCTATTGGTTGAGAATGGGGTTACAGGCTCAGTGTGGGAAGAGGACAAAAGGCTGAGAGTGAGTTCTAGGGCCACCTTCGACTCTCATTGGAGAAGAGGTGGATTCTTGTTTAGGCACCAATTCAAGCAAAGAAGTCTCAGACCCGTCTTATCTTGCTGTCCCTCACCTCACTCGTGTAGAGGGTAGGGTGCACATTATGACATAGTCTGTCCCTCACCCTTGCTTGAGCGGAGGATCAGGCTCACCATTCTCACGTGGGAGGTATCATCCCCATTCTCACTGGTGGAGGAAGGTTCTTCCAGGGTAGGCTGTCCCTCACCCCCGCTCGTGCAGAGGATCGAGCTCACATCATAGAGGGCAAAAGAAATACATTTTGGTACAGAGGTAGACACATATCTGTGTATCAAACTCGTGTACAAGTATAGGCAAAGATGGTAAGGTAGAAAAGATAGACTTAAAACAAAACAAAACAATATTACTGAGGAGAAAACAAAGAATGAGATAAGGGGGTTCTTGAGTTCCATACTTCTCCGAGAACCCCTCCCCTTCCCCTTGCTGCCTCTCATTCTCTTCCTATCCCTGGGGAGTCTTCATCCAGCACCTCCCCATTCACCTAGACTCAAAAGAAAGCTTCAAAGTTGGCCTAAGGTGTCTGAAACCACCCAGAGGGCAGAGTAGCCCCCCATCCTTAGTAAGGGTCTGTTCTTGGGGAGTGTAGGAAAGTATGAAGGAATCAGGGGAACTGTGGGAGTAAAGGAGCCAGTAGAGTTGGCTGGTGGGCAGCATTCTTTGCTGTTCACAGGCTTTCCCACAGCCTGATCTGTTTCCCCTTTCTCCTGGTCTTTGTAAAATATAACAGGTATCTCACATGGTTTCTGAACAGCTTGAAGTAGAAGATCTCCTTTGCATGTTTGTTAGAATTCTTTGTGGATGAATAGCCCCTTTCCTTCCAGATTGCCCCATGGGCATGTAGAACATGGAAGGCATATTTTGAAGCAGTAAAAACATCCACCCTTTTATTTCCCCCTAACTGTAGAACTCTAATGAATGCTTCTAATTCTGCCTTCTGGGCAGAGGTCCCAGGGGGCAGAGGTTTGGCCTCTATGGTAGGAGCCAACTACAACTTATCCTGCTCTCCTTACAAACAAAGCCATACCCATCCATATACCATTCTCCCTTCAGGTTAGTGAGAGGGAGGTCCTTAAGGTCAAGTGGACTACCAGTCAAGTGGACTACCAGTCAAGTGGACTGAGTCCAAGGTCTCCTTGAAATCAGGAGCATCTGAGCAAGTGCTGTCCAGGAGGAGGGTTGCGGATTGAGAGCATGGAACACCCAGAAAGTTGGATAAGAGTATCTAAGATCAAGACCTGATGTTTTGTGAGCCTGCCCCTAGCTAGCTTTTTGCTTCCAGAATGCTCAGAACTTGGCGGGGAGTCAGAACTCCCAAGTGTAATTGTAGAGTCTTCCCCAATTAAAACGGCTGTTTCGGCCACTGCCTGGAGGCATGAAGGCGATCCTGTGGTCACAGAATCTAATTGTGAGAACCAGCAACTGGCCTGGGATCTGGACTCCCAAAGCCTGGCCTCTCCTTTTATCAACATACAGTGTGAAAGGTTTGCCAGATTAGGTAGAGGTAATGTTAGAGTGGTGGTCAGTTTAGTTTTCAAGGTCTTAAAAGCCTTAGTCTGGTCAGGGCCCTACTGAAATGGACGCTGAATAAGAAGAAACGGAGATAGTCAATTTGAACAAATTAAGGAGCATTTATTAGCCGGCCCATGACAACCCCAGAGTCTAGCCCCAGGATCTGCCCTGAGCGGCAGCGTAAGCAGAGTATTTAAAGGCAAAAACCACACACAGATCAGGAAACCACAAACATATCAGAAAGAAAAAAATCAGGATACAGACTTGCATAAACATCCTGCACCTGGTGCTTTGCTAGGGGCCCCAGGTCCTTCCTGTTCCTTTTGTGGGGACGCGGTTTCCTGGAACTTGGGCCAAGTTGGCCCCTTCACTTCACTTCACTCCCCCGTTTTAGGTCATATGGAGGATTCATCCTCCGTGGTCAATGACAAGTAGGACAGGCGGACAGCGAATAGTTTGGTTGCATCCAACTGAGCTCAGCCGCCTGACAAGACAGGGACCCACAGTTAGACCTAGAAGTAGGAACAACAGGGGACCAGAGATGGCTGAGAGGAGTGTGGTAAGCCATGGGGACCACTCAAGAGGGATTGATACCAAGAGGCAGATGAACGCCAAGCAGTGTCCCTCTCATCCAGCCATTTGCGTAGTGCAGCCAAGGATTCCCTAATGACCCCGGATCAGTTGGCATAAAAACAGCAAGTTTCGCCAAGTGCCATGCACAGGCCCCCCTGTTTTAGGAATAGGAGGTCCAGTCCAGAGGTAATATTCTGTAATATTACCTCTGCCAAAGAATCCAGGGAGGTCTCTAAGTGTGACGCCATCCTTTGCAGGGAGCAGAGATCAGTGTCAACTTGGGCAAGACTCCCTGCCCATTCCCCACCTTGTAGCCTCTGGGAGGCCACGACATAGCTGACGAGGGTAACATCACTGGAGCCCCCTGTAAGGGTTGGCAGTCACAAGCAGGAGGGGATGCACGTGATCGCCTGTGGGCAGTTGAGAAGTCTCCTCGTTCATGGGGCGGGACACGATTGGTCCGCCTCAGCGGTGATGCCCTTACCTATATGGCAACCTATCACATTGCCAGAACTCGGGTGACGCCTGTACTTGGGAGACGCTGTGAGAGAATATAAGTGCTAGCTTTTCTGGTAGCTCTCTCTCTCTCGTGGTGTGCTCGTGGCACGTGGTGTGTTCCTGTATGAGATAGGCTTAGGGATGTAGTCTAACAATAAAGTCAGCCTTCGCTAGAATCCGTGTCCTGGGTGTTCTGTGGTGGTTGCAGTCCTCTAGTATCATACTGGAGCCTGAGCAGTTCCCCAGTATCGTACTTGGGCCAGAGACGTCTGAAGTACCAGGTGAAGGTAAGGAATGCCAGTGAGTGAACCTAGCAGCAAGCAAGGGAACTTAACAGCCCCCAGACTTCAGGGGAATGGGATGGACCCGGAAATGCTCCAGCATGTCAAAGACCGTCAGGAACCAGAGGCGCCGCACCTGGCAGTGACCATCCTTATTCACAGATAGACGAAGGTGCCTTGGCCCTGCCCTGGAAGTTGAACATGAGGACATATTCCCCCATCCTCATCTCGCTTTAACGTACCAAGAAGACACCATGGCTGCCAGCACCCCCCCGCCAACACTAGCTGGGCAGCCTTGAGGTGGGAGAGGGTCCCATGGAACCAAGGGTACTCCGAAAAGGGATGGTCACCATCACCTCCATCTGACACCCCCTGGAATGGAGTGTCAGGAGGGGGGTGAGGGGCTAGTGGGTGGTAAGTTGTCCCCACTGGGGGCAGTAGTTCCATTGAATCAAAATGGGAAGCAGCAATAAAAGCAGAGCTGGGGAGGACAGAAGCTGAGGGATGATCAGTGAGACCCCCATATTCCCCCTGAGACAGGTGCTTGTTGCTTTCACTAGGTCCCAAGGGCAGCCCCTGGCTGGGCAGACTCTCTGAGTGGTTGAGGTAGGATAGGTCCACACTGTCTGTGTTCTCCTGGTTGGGCATTTCCAGGGCTGTGGTTGTCTGGCCATCCAGGACAGATGGCCCAGAGGCAGAGGTATCTAAGGGTTCCACTGGAGAGGCGGGGTCACTAGCTCCTCGCCACTGCAAGATCCCTCTGACTGAGCCTTGTACTGATCAGCCCACAGAGCGGAGGGAAAAACGTTTCTTCATTTTAGGCTTTGAGGAGGATGAAGAGATTGAAGGAGGGGGAGAGCCAGCCAGGTCTTCAGAAGATCAAGAAGGACCCAACACAGTCAGAGGCCTACTGTTCCTGCAGCTCTCCAGGGATAGGGTTTCTGTCTCAGGACTCAGGGGGATTGGACCAGATGATAAAAGGGAACCTGAGGCCCGGGCCACCTCTGCCTCAAAATGCTACAAGAAGAGCTCAGCAAACCGTCGGGAGGAGGCTGCCTCAGCCCCAGGCCCTGCATAAGGATGGTCACTGCCGGGTGCGGCACCTCTGGTTCCTGACGGTCTTTGACATGCTGGAGCATTTCCGGGTCCACCCCATTCCCCTGAAGTCTGGGGCTGTTAGGTTCCCTTGCTTGCTGCTAGGTTCACTCACTGGCATTCCTTACCTTCACCTGGTACTTCAGAAGTCTCTG
>JAQQSV010018006.1:0-11487 GCA_028646515.1 Pseudochirops corinnae | reverse complement strand
CTCATTTCTCTTTCCAATTTTTCCTCTACTTCTCTTACTTGATTTTTAAAATCCTTCTTGAGCTCTTCCATGGCCTATAACCAGTTCATATTTTTCTTGGAGGCTTTTGATGCAGGAGTTCTGACTTCACTGTCTTCCTCCTGCTCCATTCCTTGATCCTTTTTGTCCCCCAAAAAGGATTCCATGATCTGTTTGTGCTTCCTCTGCCTGCTCATATTGCCAGCCAATTACTTGACTTGTGAGCTCTTTGCCACAGTAGAACTTTGCTTCCAGTTTGGAGAGAGCTTTGTCCCAAATTGCTGAGGTTTTTACACCTGCTGGAGCTATTAGGAGGGAGCCCTCTCTATAGCCCCACAAGCTCTGGCTCACTGGTCACGCACCCTAGGACCACCACCCAAGACTGTGATCCAGATCCAAGCAGGTTGAAGCGAGAGCAATTCCCCTCTGAATGATTGCTTGGCCCCCCCTATAGTCTGCAGGCCAGGAGCTTCTGAGGCAGACATGGCAGATGCACAGCCACTGTGCCTTTGCCACTTCTCACCCCAGGGGCAGGGGCCTGACCATGCTCTTCTATTGTTCCCTCCCATTCCAAGACAGGTCCACACTGACCTTTTACTTTGTCTTTGGCATTTATGTGTTGAGAAGTCTGGAAACTGCCACAGCTGCTTGTGATTCACTCTTCTGAAGTCTGCTCAGGCCGCCGCTGGTCAGGGCCACCCTGGGGCTGGAACCACGTGGCTCACCTGGGACTGTGGTTGGCTCCCAGTCTGGTGTGATAGGTCCTTCCTGTCATCTTGCCGGGCTGCCTTCAATGGGAAATTTGTTTCTCTCTTTCTCTTTGTGGGTTCTGTAGCTCTAAAGTTTGTTTAGAGTAATTTTTTTACTCTAGTATTTTTACTCTAGTATTTTTTACTCTGTATTGGAAGTGATTGGAGTGGGGGAGCTCATTCCACATTTGTGCTTCTACTCTGCCATCTTGGCTCTGCCGGAGTTAGATAAATTGTAGGGATATTCCTCTCAAATCAGAGTAGACTGATGAATTGCCTTTACCTTTCTGGGGAGATGTTTGCTAAAGAACTACAACCTACTGTCTAAAATAAAATTACCCTGTTTCCTTGGGCAGTGCTAGAGAAATGCTGACATTTTTACTCATTTTTTAAAAAGTCTATGCAAACTACCACCCTTTGGTTGGTAGCGGTCATTACAACATCACCTTTTATCATTTCAGTACGTTTTCTTGCCACTCAGAATCACCATCTTAGTTAAAGGCCTCAACAATTCTCACTTGGAATCTCACTTCCTAATTATTAGTTATAAGCTAAAAGTTTAAGATGCCATACATCCTTACAACAACCTGGTGATGTAGGTGCTATTACCATCTCCACTTTAAAGAGAGGGAAACTAAAACTGACAGGGGTTAAGTGATGTGTCTAAGTGCCTAGGTTCCCAAAGTGGGCAATACCACCCCTGGGGGGTGCTAGAAAGGGGGGGAGTGGTGGCATCCTCGAGCACAATTGGGGGGGCATTGAATAAAAATAAAAGGGTGGTGGAGGCATAAAGAAGAGAAGAAAATTTTCAAAAACCATTCATACATGTTTCATTTGCTGTGTAACAGAGTGAAAATCATAGTGATTACATTATTTTCCAAATAAACACACAAAATGCAAACTATAACTAATAAGTGGTCAAGTCTGCTGACCGATCCTAACAAGTGTTGGCAGGTCGGTAGGTCCTGAATTGTGGGATGTCAAGCATGAATCTGCAGGAATTTGTGCATGTAAAAATTTGTTCCAATACTATATGGTTGCATGATGCAATATTGTATCATCAAAATTTCAATGCAGGAAAACCTACAGCTTTACAATAAATTATTAAATTTAAGATGCATCTTTTTAAAAAAAAATTCACATTTTTTTCAAACGAAAATTTAAAACAACATTAAAGGGTTAAAGAAGGGGGGTGCTGAAAAATTATTTTGAAAACGTGGCAATAGGCCAAATAAATTTGGGAACTCCTGGTCTAGGGTCATGAAGCTGGGAAGTGATTGACAGGATTTGAATTCATGCCTTCCTCCCCTTCCTTTCTTCCTTCCTTCTTCCTTCCTTCCTTCCTTCTTTCCTTCCTTCCTTCCTTCTTTCCTTTCTCCTGCCCTCCCTCCCTCCCTACCTCCCTATTCTATCATCCACACAGATGTCAGTGATTTTCCTTACATGCAGATCTGATGAAGTCATCACTCATAGGATCCTGGATTTGGAGCTGAAAAGGTCTTTCAAGCTCATTAAGTACAATTGTCTCATTTTATAAATGAAAATACTGATGACATTCTACTAATTTCGTCGAGTTGTATAATTTTTAAAAACTAGCTCAGTTTAATCCATAATAATGTGCAAAATTGGTCTAGACATACACATGGGGAGAGCAAAGTGGATGAAAAGTGTATCCACAGTGTGGCAGGCAGCTTGATGTGGGGATCTCACTGTGCGAACATCATTATGTACATTTAGACAAATGTTTCAGATGGACAGGTATATAAAGCACTGGGATCTATTTCTCTTGGGAAACTGTGCTATGCTTTTACTGACCCCCAAACTACCCACTACTGCAGGAGTCCCTTCTTTAGCACAACTATTTTCACAGACAGATGCTATATAGATGTGAATTATGAAACAGCACACCTCAGAAGAATTTTAAAAAATAAGAACTCCTCCTCCCATAAAAGAATGGAAAAAAGATATACAGTGGTGGCATCCTATTACTAATAATGACATGTTTAAGAGAAGTAGTCCAAAAGACCTCTACATAGGATCAGAAAAACAAAAAGATGAACTATTCAGGAAGTGAGAATGAGAGACAGAAGATGGATGGCCAGAGTAGACTGAGGCCCCACAGTTACCAAGAGAATAAGTGGAGGGTCTTTCCAGAAAGGAGGAGTTTATTTTCACTGAATCTATGGTTCAACACGGATAAAAATTGAACAAAATGAAGAGCTATGAGTGGGTTGTGAGTTACATTAGAGAAGACGGGGTCCATATGAATATGGATCCATAGAATGAAATGTCAAAGCAGTACTAATGTTTTCCAGCACTGGGAGTGTCACAAGTCAGACCTCATTGAGGTTAGGATTGGAATCAAGTGAAATACTCATAGACCATCTAGCAGTGAACAAAAGGACAGTTACTTAATCATAACATGGAAAGGATATTCAGCAGGAATAGTGTGTTGATTCAGGTGGATGCAGCTTTCCTGCCTCTAAACTGGTTATATTGGTGCTAGTTAACCCTGGCGGAGATGCTACTGATTCCTTGTTCATTGGTTTTTGTACATAGGTCACCAGAAAGCCATATCAATGGTTAGGACCTTCATCTTTGCTCCAATTAAGTCTCAAGTGTGATTTCAATACAATTTTAATTCAATACAATTTTAAAGGAAAAAAAAGTAGGCTAGTTTGTGTGGGCCAGGGCCTTAGGAAAAACCAGCCCAACCTATGTGGAAGGGAAAATAAAAGGTACTATTCCTCTACAACAGAGAGATACATGATGCACTATTAAGATTTGCCTTATTAACTGAGAAAAAAAGTATATCCCAGTTCTGAGGCTAAGGTTTTATCATCTCATAGACCAATTAGCTTCTTAAAGAGAAAGCTCTCTGTTTCACAGGCATTTATTCCTCCTTTGAATCCAGGCACCCATCTGTCTTAAAAATGTACACTGTTAGTTACAATGATGAACAAGAAAGTATGGTTGGATCAGAGCTCAACTATCAGTGTTATTGGAAAAACCACTCAGTGCTCACATCTTATTGACAGCAGATCAGTAGTATTGCTTTTGTAGATAATAACATAGCTCACCTTTATATAGAGTGCTTTACAGCTTACATAGTGTATTATAAACATCTTCTCATTTGATTCTTATGAGAATCTTGGGAGATAACCAGGACCTAAATTCACATCAGCTGATTCCAAGTCATAAGAGCATTCTATTACAACTTGAGACTTCCAAAGAATATGGTGTGTATGTGTGTGCGCACGTGCGTGTATGTATGTGTGTGTGTGTGTGTGTCTGTGTATTAAGGGATACCTAGGGCTGGGACGTAAAGAATGTCACTACCTGAGACTCAGGAGTACATAACCATAGTCTTAGCTTTAGTAACTGTACCCTACAAATCTTTTTTTTTTTTAGGAGGAAGGTGAGGAAATAGGGGTTACATTACTTGCCCAGAGTCACATAGCTAGTAAGTGTTAAGTGTCTGAGGGTAGATTTGAACTCAGGTCCTCCTGACTCCAGGGCCCGTGCTCTATTCACTGAGCTACCTAGCTGCCATATATCAGCAGCATGTTCCTCTAAGCTACTTCTGACATTCAATACACATTGTGCAGTAACAAGAAAGGAATCTAATGCAACTTGAGTACTGAGTTTGAGAATGAAGTACATACACACACATCCCAGTTTCCAACTTCATCAACAAAAAGAAATTAGCTGAGACAAAAGGCTTATAAACAGGAGATTGCAACATGACAACCAGTGGTATATGTTGCAATCCTAGTCAGTAATAATAAGATGAATAATACCAGTTTATGAGAGGCAGCACAGTATGGTGGAGAGAGTTATGGACTTGGAATTGGGAGCTTTGGGTTCTAGTTTAAACATTGGTGGCAGGAGACATGCTTGCTTTGTGCTGAGGGCTGTTGCCAGGCGAGGGGCCAGGATTGCTCACTGTAGAGGGCAGGATTGCCTGTGTGGCCTGCTGTGGACAGGGACAGAACCTCCTCCTATTTTTCCTTTCATTCTCTCCCCTGTTGATCTCATTTCTTGACGGCTTTTCCCAGTGCCTTATACATCAGCCTGGCTGCATCCCAAACACAGCTCTAGAAGAAAGTCCTAGACTGGTTCTTTAAAAGGGGAGGGGAAGCTGTTTGCTTGAGGCTGGGATGAAAAGGCCTAACTCAGGGGGAGTGACTGTTAGCTACTTTACCTGCTGCCTTCTGAGAAATATTTTCCTAATCTAGCTGATTGCTCTGCTGATTCTGCAGAAAGAGACGAGTTTTATGTTGATCTTCTTTCCTTCCAAATGGATTCTTTTAATCTATTATTAGTCAAGTTGGTTTAGTTGCACTTTATGAACCACAAGTGCCTCATCATTTGATTTCAGTTCTCGTGCTTGAAGTGAGTGGACTGCCCTAGTTTAGGCCTAACCCAGAATACAACTTTAGTTGTACATTATTGTAGTTCAGTTGTTTTTCAATTGTTTCTGGCTAGTCGTGACCTCATTTGGGGTTTTCTTGACAGAGATACTGGAGCAGTTTGCCATTTCCTTCTCCAGCTCATTTTATAGATGAGGAAACTGAGGCAATCAGAGGTTAAGTGACTTGCTCAGGGTCACTGAGTCTGGATTTGAACTCAGGTCTTCCTGACTCCAACCGGCACTCTATGAATGATGGTGCCACCTAGCTGCCTTTTAGTTGCATGAATATGGGCAATGAACCATTTAGGGAATCTGTGGTGGGGATGGGGATTAAGAAAGGCTTCATAGAGGAGTTGGGATCTGAGCTGAGCTTTGAAGGAAATAATGTTTCTGAATGGCTAAAATGAAGTACTGAATTCCAGGAACAGGAATGGAGGAGGGGGCAGTTAATTCAAGGGAGAAAAGGCTGTAATACAATGCCCATTTATTGGAGAATGGTTGAACAAATGGTGCCATTTTAATGTAATGGAATATGATTGAGTCATAAGAAATGACAATATGAGAAATTCAGAGACCCATAGGAAGATTTATATGAACTGATACAGAGAAAAGAAAGCAGAAGGCCCACTGGAAAGGGACTGGACAGAGAGTCAGGAAACCTGGGTACTCATCCCAGGTGGACCATTTATGAAATGTGACTATAAGGAAGTCACTAAACCATCCTGGGTCTCAGTTTCTTCACTTATAAAATGAAGTTGTTGATTAGACTAAATTAGAGCACAGTGCATTTGTACAGTGTTTGAAAGTATGTAAAGTACTTTATATCACACTTGATCCTCACCACAACCCCATGAGATAGCTTACAATTATCATCCCCATATTACAGATGGAGAAAGTAAGGTTGAGAGAGGTTAAGTAGCTTATCCAGAGTTACAAAGATAAGTAAATATCTGAGGTAGACTTTAACTTTGTTCTTACTAACTCTAAATCAAACACTCCATTCACCATTCTGCCTAATCATGGAGGATTAGGAACATCAAGTTTGGTGTTGGCCAACACATGAAGGTAAGGATTGGGAAATAAGGCTGGAAAGGTAAGCTGCAGCCAGATTGGTTGGGTGGTCAAAGGAGAATAGATTTAGAGGCCACTAAGTCCAATTCTCTCGTTTTACAGATGAGGAAACTGAGGCACAGAGAGGTTGATATTGCCTTGTCCAGTATCAAAAAGCTAGTAAATATCTGAGGCAGTACTAAAATTCAGGTCTTCAAGACTCCAAGCTCCACATTCTATCCACTGTGCCACCTTCTTAGGGTCAGGGGGAAATGTCTAGGAAAATCCCAGCTGCAACAGGGAGCAGCTAAAAGCTTTTGAGTAGACAAATGGCATGATCATACTGCTGTCCTAAGAAGAGCAGCTTTATGGAAGATTAGAGAGGGGAGATGTTGGAAGCAAGAAGACCAATTAGGATACTATTATAGTAGTATCGAAAGATAGTGAAGAAGGCCTGAAGTAGAGCATTAGCAATGAAAGACAAGAGAAGGAAATGGGAGTCAGAGTGATGTCATGGAGGCATCATCAGTAGGATTTGGCACTGGAAATGCTAATGATATAGCTAAGAACTCAAGTAACTGGGTGAAAGTTGAGGAGGGAAGGGAAGGGAACAACCTACTCTGCACCAGGCACAGTGCTAAGTACTTTTAAAATATTATCTCATTTGACCCTCACAACAACCTCCGTGGGTGGCTACTATTATCACTCCCATTTTGCAGTTGAGGAAACTAAGGCAAACCAAAGTTAAATGACTCATCAGAGGTCACACAGCTGATATATGTGTCTGAGGCCAGAGAGTGGTGTCCTCAATAGAGCTGGGGAAGTTTGGAGAAAAAAATGAGTTTGTAGAAGGGATGGAATCAATGAATTCTGTTTTGGACGTGTTGGGTTTATGATGCTAATGGGACACTCAGGTAGAGATGTTCAGCAGGCATCTTTGTAGAAATGATACTTCAACCTATGAAAAGTGACGAGATTACCAAGGGAAAGAATGTAGGAGACTAATACAGGAGTCCTGGGGGGAAGGGCTGGGACCTGGATCATGATCCAGCAAGAGAATCTGAGAAAGCACAGTCGGGGGGGGGGGGGGAGGAGAGTGAGGAGACATGAGCAGAAGGAAGGAAACAAGCATTTATTGAGTGCCAACTGTATTCAAGGCCCTGTACTAGGCACTTTTCCAATTTTATATAGCTTGATTCTCCTAAAAACACTGGAGAGGTAGGTGCTATAATCATCACTATTTTACTGTTGAGGATATTAGAGTGACTTGCCCAGGATCACACAGTTAGTAAGTATCTGAGGCCATATTTGAATTTAGGTCTTCTTCGATGCAGACCCAGCTCCCTATCCACTGCACCACAGGACAAAGGAGAGAGAGTACCCAGGACGAAGTGGTAGTGGCTGGCAGCAAAAACAATAGGAACATCACAGAGGATCAGACAAGGAAAATGCACTGAGTTTATCACTTAAGAGATTGTTGATAACTTCAGAAGGAGCAGATTTAGTAGAACAATGGGACTGGAAGCCAGGTTGAGGGCTTGTAAAGTAAGTGGATGATGAAGAAAGGAGGAAATAAATGTAGATGGCTTTATTTTTTAGATGTTTGATACTAGTGAAGAGAAGTAGAATTCTATATCTGGAATCAAAGGACCTAGCTTTGAATCTGGATTCTGTGGCTAGTTGTGTGACCTTGAATGAACCATTTGACCTCCCTGAGCTTCAGTGTTCTCATTGGTAAAATGAGGGAGTTGGGTCACATAATCTCTAATGTCCCTTCCAGTTCCAAATCTATGGTACTATGATCCTAATAAAGGGGAAGAGAACTTGAGAGAATTTCAAGGTCAAGTAAATGACCCTGAAGAATGGGGAAGACCTATGCATTTTTATAGGCAATGACACAGGAGTCATAGGTAGGAGACTGAAGGTAAGAGTGAAATGGAGGGAGTGGCTGTGATTGGATAAGACCCCAGACATGGGGGTGGGGGGTGGGTAGAGCTAAGGATAGGGAGGGAAGAAGGGAATAAGAATTCGTAGAGTGCCTACTATGTGCTGGGCACTGTGCCAAGTGCTTTACAAATATCATCTCACTTGATTTGGATGACTTTGATAAGGTGAAGGACTTCCATTTCTTTACTGAAGTAAGGAGGACAGAATGGGGGCAAATTTAGAGGAGTTTTGACATATAGAGCGAGATCGCTGAGATAGCTCATGACAAAAATAAAACAACACAAAAAAATAGATTTGAAGCTTTTTTGTGGTAGCAAAGAACTAGAAAGAAAGTGTATGCCCATTTACTGGAGAATGGTTGAACATATGATGGTATTTTAATATAATGGAATATGATTGAGTCATAAGAAATAACAAATATGAGAAATTCAGAGAAGCATAGGAAGACTTGAACTAATACAGAGAAAAGAAAGCAGAACCCCCTACTGGAAAAGGACTGGACGGAGTCAGGAAACCTGGGTTCTCATCTCAGGTTGACTATTAATGATACGTGACCATAAGGAAGTCACTAAACCATTCTGGGTCTCAGTTTCTTCACTCATAAAATGGAGTAGTTAATTACACTGAATTAGAGATTCATAAATGGGAGTGGGGGTGGGAAGGTCTCTGAAATAAAAAAAAAGTTGATAAATGTATTTCAATATACTATGTCCAATGATAGATTTCCTAACCCTTCTTTTTATGAGTGTTATGAATTTCCATGGTCAATGCTAATGCTAATGATGATGATGATAACCATCATCATCATCACCACATTGTAGTTGAACCTGTACTGTAACTGAAGCCTGTCCTAACTGAACTAGGCTGGTCTTGAAGTGATAGAACTTGAGAGATCTTGGGCTTCACTTTCAGAGCCTTGAAGAATGTAGGATCACCTCCACACCACAAGGAGGCATCAGAATAGGACCTGAATAGATACAAAAGTGTTGAACCTAAGAAAGTCAGTTAAACTGTGACTTTCATGAATTTGGTGCCTGGAGTCAAAAGGAGGGGAAAGGAATTGATTGAGAGATTTTATCATGACTAAAAAATAAAACTTCATCAGCCTGAGAGTTTTGTTTTGTTTTCACTTGGCTCAACTCCTTGTGTTACTGGTATATGCCTGAAGCTCACCAACATACAAGATCTGTATGGGCAGAATGGCTTCTTCCTTAATTAGGACACTGTCATTCTCTCATCCAATTGAGAGAACCCTCTGCCGTTAAGCCTCAGTTTCCAAAACACTTTTTATGCTATTTGACAAAAAATGAATCCATCCTTTAAAAATAAAATTTTTCTGTCTTCCCAGATGTGGTAGCCTCCCTTTTACCAATCAAATCACATGTGGCTCCATTAGTAAACATTGAAAGTACATTAAGTTCAGGTGACTGTCTTGGATCAGGACAGCAGCATAATTAAAAAGTACTAAACAGGTATAGAGAATTGTACATACATGAGACCATTAAGTCCAAAGTATTTTACATGAATTAGTTTGTCTGATGTTTACAATAGCTTTGTGAGGTTCTTGTCCAAGCTCTAAAACTTACTTGATGTGTGATCCCGAAGAAGTCACTTAACCTTTCATATTCTTTTTCTGTAAAATGGGACTAATAAAGCTTATACCACTTACCCTCAGAGGTCTGTTATAAGGCAAGTGCTTTTAAAATCACCATAATAGATGATATACATGTGTAGTATATATATGTATACACACACACATATATGTATATATGTATATGTACACATATCTCACTTTGTAGCTTGCAAGACCCCTTACATGCCTATTCTCATGTGAGCCATATCAGTAAACCTGTGAAATAGCCATCATGGATGTTATCATCTCTGTTTTACAGATGAGGAAACTGAGGCCCATGGTCAAATAATTAATAGGTGTCTGAGGCATGATTTAAGCCTAGGTCTCTCGATTCCAAATCTGCACTCTGTCTAATATGCCAAGCTGTCTTTTGCTATATACTATGTAAATGTAAATTATTGGGTAGAGTAAACATCATTAGAAAAGTGTGGTATCATAGCTCAGGTCCCCAAGCTCAGGTCTACATGAATCAAGTTCGGTCTTGGTGACTTCTCATATATATCTCTTTTTTGATCATGCCCCCAGCTATGTTCCCCCCTTGGAATCCTCTGGATTTGACTTGTTTTTAACTCCCCCCAGATTCTCTCTTGGGGCTATCAGAATATATCTCATGTCTACATCTCCCCATATATGGATAAAAGGGACTTACCTCCTGCAGAAAGATTCAGGCTAAACTTTTATATTGAAGACAGGATAATCTTTATTTTTTCCTCCAAAGAACCTTTCCTTGTAACAAAGAATTATGTAGCTAAACCAAACAAATCAACATATTGGCCATGCCTAACAACATATGCTTCATTTTACAACTGTAGACTTCTACCTCTGTCAGGAAGAGGTAGTCACCCTTCACTCAAAATAAAAGAGGCTAATTTACAGAATGAAATTGACATTAGTCATCATATTGATCAGAGTTCTGATGTCTTTCAGTGTTGTTTTCCTTACATTATTGTAGTCATCATGAATTGTTTTTTTTGGTTCTGCTGACTTCACTTTGCATCAGTTAGTGTAAGTCTTCCCAAGTTCCTGAATTCTTCATACTCTTTATTTCTTACAGTAAAATAGCATTCCATTACATTCATGTATGTTACATTCATCAAAAGTGGTTCAGTGGGCAGCTAGTTGATGGACACTGACTCTTAGTTTTTTGCTCTCACAAAGAGTATTGCTATAAGTATATATTCCTTCTGTCTTTGACTTCTTTGGTGTATATCAATCAGCCAATCAATACACATTTGTTCAGCACCAACTATGTACCAGGCACTGTGCTAAATGTTGGGAATGCAAAAAGATAGTCCCTGCCTTCAAGGAGCTTACAATCTATATGTCTGGTGGTAACATCCTTGAATCAAAGTGTGTATAATTGACTGGCTTTTCTGCTATCCAAATAGTCCTATATTGTTTTCTAGAATTGTTGATCAAATTCCTAACTTCACTAAGTGTGTATTAATGTATCTGTCTTGTCATAGTCCATCTGGCATTTGCCATTTTCATCTTTCATTATCTTTCTTAAACTGACAGGTGTGTGGTCTGAGTTGTTTTAATCTGTATTTCTCTTATTAGTAGTAATAATTAGACTTATTAATAATAATTTTTATTATTAATGAAATTATTATTACTAATTTTTAGTAATAATTAGACTTCCTGGTCTATACCTCATTTTTGCCAAACATCTTTAT
>JAQQSV010018005.1:0-11487 GCA_028646515.1 Pseudochirops corinnae | reverse complement strand
ATATGAATATGATAATTTTTTTTAAAAAGGTATACACAGAATTGTTAAGCAGCTCCATCGAACATTTCCTTAAAATCAAATTACAGATAAACGGATTCATTGCTTTCCAGCAAATCGATCTCCTTATAAATCTAAAAAAATTACAAAATAATCCCCATCATGAGCTTATTATTCTACTCTGTGGCCAGGAAATAGGCTTTAGTGTGTGTTAGGTAGTGCAGTTTCACCGTATACTGGTAAAGGGTGACCAAAACCCCCCAGAATTTTGTCTTCCATGGAAAAAGATGTTAAACATTTAGTTTCTCTAGTTTGAAGAAAAAAAATATATTTACTTCACACGATGCCTAAGATTCTATTCAGATAAGCAATAAAAGGTTTTAATTCCTCGAAAAATAGCATATCTGATGGTCATTTTCCTTCTATTTTAGAAGGGATTTTTAAAAAGAAATCATGTAAGACTAGCTCGTTCAATCTTTTTTTTAAGTCACTCCTGGTTCATACCCACCATGTGTGGTGCTTCCCTGTGGTTTGTTATTTTACTTCAATGGCAGGGGGAGGAAACCAACAAAGCTCGGCAGCCATACTGCATATCACAATGTAACCATGGAAGCATTTGTCCACTTGTCAGAGTCGCTTGAGAATGATTCCAGCCATTCATTTCATTGAATCAATATTGAAGCTTTTAAGATTTATGGCTTAGGTTTGGGAGAAAACTAATAACACAATTTCTTCCTTTTTTAACATACAGTTCTTGTTGGGAGTAGATTACTAAAAAAATTATTTTATCACATTTTATTGATGGGAATGGGTTCTAGGATTATGTGTCCTTACGTAGAGAAGAATTACTCAATAGTATATTTGCATTAGCATATAGTGAAAAAGAACTTTACATTTTTCAAAGGCATTCTATGTATAACACCTCCAGCAGAAAGTCAAGAACCATATATGGTGACAAAAGATGAAGTACGTGTTATGATCTACTTAAATTACAATTTGTTTAAATAACTCCTAAGTTAGTGACTATTTAAATGAGCATGATATCATACTATAATGGGACAGAGAAGCAAGCATTTGGTGTGAAGTATTTAAAATTTCTCTTTGATAACATTCTGCCTTAGAGGGGGGAAAAGGTCAACAAATTTTTAAGCTTCGATTGCTTATAATTTCTCATTAACCAAAAGAATAAACATCTAAAAATCAAAGCTTTTAAATTCAAATATTGGGTTTTTTAAACATGTATTTACAATTACAAATGTTTCTAATGGGCTGGATTTCCCAGAACAAGTCCCCTTTCTGAACTTTTAAATTCAATATATAGCTTTCTCAGCAGAAATAATTTGCTACACTTAAGTAACATTGTGGATAACTATAATACTATTTGGCATGCCCTAGCCACTAAATTTTAGAGCTACCCTTTTAACATAATGGGGCCAGTAAAATTTGAGAAGAGATCAAGTATATGTTCGTTGTTCCCCATATTTATCTTAGGCACCCCTTGTCACCTTCAGTCCTCATTTACCATTCCACATTCTCACACAACCCCTCCAGGGCTTACTTACTAGAGCTAGCTAATGTGCTCAAGAAACCTGTGTTTATTGGAAAGAACTGGTTCATCCTCCACCTATTCTTATCCAATCCCCCATTAATCAATCAAAAAGCATTTATTAAGGCCCTACTATGTGCCAACAACTGTGCTAGGCAGTGGGAATTGAAACTGTCCCTGAATATTCTCTAAAGAACTTTACTTTTTTTTAAAAGGTATTTCAACATGAGTCATATTTCAACATGAGTCACCTGGAAAAAAGCAAAACCTTCACTTTCATTATCTAACCCACAAAATTTCTAATAATGAGTGATCCAAATGTCAAGCCAAAATAATAAAAGAGGGGAGTGTCAAACTAAGCTTAGAAATAGCAGGACATTTCAGTGTCGCCGACCCCCCCCCCCCCCCCAACTTCCACCTACATGGCCTCCTACTTTACCTATGTATATAACCACATCTAAAGCTGAAAGGAAACTTGGGATTCAATGAGCAGGGAAATTTGGAGCCTTACTTTTGCAGGCAACTGGGCACTTTGTGTTCCTAGTTGGTAGTGTGGATTTGATATTTCAACAAATGAGTTTATATAGGGTTGGAACTAATAAATCAAACTGGAAAATTTAAAGTTGTGATTCCTAAAATTTTAAACAGACGTCCTTTTTTATTTTATGTAATATTCTCTCCCTTGATAATTATTTAGTGCTTCACATTTATAATATTGGGAGGGTCAATTTAGGAAATTTAAACTGATTTTCTGACTTTCAAGCAGTTTTCTTCACATTTCTTTTAGGTTGTTTTTTTTTGAGGTTTGTTTAAAGGAAAGAGTTTTGAGTTTGTGTCTGAACGAGTAAATTACAGACAAAAATGTCTTTGATGGTACTTTATTTTAACATTCAAAGCAAAATGCCAACCTCCTTACCATCCCTTAGTTTTAAAAAAATGCAAGATAGAAGACAAGCTGTGTTGGTCAATTTCACAATAATTGTGAAACGATAGTTTCACAGAAAATCATCCACAAATGAACCGTTATTATCCTAAGCTTTAACTGTGTCCCTTTTTCCACTGTCAGTTGGTCAACAAACATTTATTAACACCTACTGTATGCCAGACATGGTGGTAAATCCTGGATATACAAATAAAAAAAACAGAAGACCCGCCCCTGCCTTCAAGGAGCTTATCATCTAATGGGGGAAGATACAGGGAAGGTGGAAGGGGCCAGAGGGAGGTACCTGACTTTGGAGCATGTAACGTACACTAGCAAAGTGCACAAGAAAATGTAAATTCTGCAACTTTAACATACTGAAAATATTCCATTTTTTTGTAGTTGCTCTCCAACCATGAAGAGTATTCCAAAGTACTGGAAACATGACCCTATTTGGGGTTTTATTGGCAAAGATACTGAAGTGCTTTGCCATTTCCTTCTTCAACTCATTTTATATATGAGGAAACTGAGGCACACAGGGGTTAAGTGACTTGAACAGGGTTACACAGCTAGTAAGAGTAGGAGGTTGGATTTGAACTCAGGTCTTCTTGACTCCAGGCATCCTATCGACTGTACCACCCAGTTGCCCTACTGGAAACATGCAACTTCAGAATCTGACAAGGAAATAATTAGATGTTATTTAGAATATGTTAAGTGAGAATATCAGGCCCTCTATTAGTGACATTTATAGGAAGAGGTGCTACTGTTAGCAATGGAAGCTAAATGAATACCTAAGAGATGCATAGACTATGAAAAAACAGTTCTCAAAAGAGGAATTGCAAACTATAACATTATTCATGTGGTTCATAACAACCACATGAATGATTCAAATAACTAATAATTAGAAAAATTCAAATCCAAACAACCCTGAGGTTTTACCTTTCATCAAATAGGCAAAGATGAAAAAAAGATGAGAACAGTCAAAGTTCAAGGAGTGGTGGAGAGACAGGAACATTAATTCATTGTTCAACCCTTCTGGAAAGCAATTTGCAATTATTCCTATAAAGTTACTAAAATGTCCATAGCCTTTGGACCCAGAGATTCTATGGCTAAGCATATGCTTCAGGGAGGTGACTGACAAAAATAAAGGCTCTCTAGATGTTAAAATATTTATAGCAGTGCTTTTTGTGGTTACAAAGAATTGAAAACAAAGTAGATGCCCTTTGGTGAATTGCTGGACAAATTGTGGTACATAAATGTAATGGAATATTATACTCTGAGAAACAAATAATAAGAAGTATACAAAGAAGCATGGAAAGCCTTATATGAACTTACATGAACTGACTTACATGAACAGAAAAATGATACACATAATGACTACAACTGCATAAATGGAAAGAACAACCACCACGGAATAACAGAAGCAATGTTACAAAATAATAAAGAATGAATTTAGTCTCCAGAAAGAGCTAGAAGATGGTCTCTCCAGCTACTTTGTCCAGGCTGGAGTCCATGAGAGAGGAGCACTTCATAGGATATCAGATTTTGTCAATATGTTGACCAGTGGTACTGATTTTTTTCTCTTCTTCCTCTTTCTTTATTTTTAAAAGAATCTTTGTCATAAGGGATAGCTCCCTGGGAAGGAGAAGGAAAGAATGGAGAGAAAAGAAGAGGGGAAAGGGAGGAGAAGCTAGGTAATATAAAAACAAAAGATATCTGGAAATATATAGATGGATTTTTTTTTTAAGAATATCTTAAGTGGCATTTGTTCTCATGGAAAGGCGTACTAGTAGGAAGTAAGATGAACTGGAAATCAAAAGACTTGTATGCCACTCCTGTTACAGATCTTGAGCTAGGAGGTACCTTGAGGATCATCCAGTCTAACCCCCTCAATTTAAAGATGAGAAAACTGTGACTATGAAAAAGAAATAGAGCATGAAATAGTTAAAAAATACTAAAGAATCTTACAAAATTTGTTTTTAGCATTTCATGCAAATGATTTATTTAACACAAAATATTAAACTTTTCACATTTTAAATGGCAACCAATTCTGTGCTGTTTCCTGAGAGGGAAGCAGTATAATGTAATGAACTGATCAATCAATTAAGTGCTTACTATGTGCCAGGTACTTTATCTTTAACCTGCCAGGTGATCATCAAAATCTTCCTAAGATGATTCAAATGGAAGCAATTCGGTTTCTGGCGTGATGCTGGTAGGCAGTCCAGGTTTCACAGGCACAACAAAGAGGTCAGCATGACAGCTGCCAAGCATTCAAACTCTGCTGCAGAAAGCACGACTCCGATGGGCTGGCCACTTTGTTTGAATGCCAAACATACTCTTACCTAAAAGAATATTTTACAGAGTTCATGCAAGGAAGGTGTTCACATGGTAGTCAGAAAAAGCGATACAAGAGTACTCTTAACGTCTCTCTGAAGAGCTATGGAATTGATTTCATGACATGGGAGACACTGGCAAAGGATCACCTGGAATGGCATGCCTGCATCAAAGATGTTGCACCCCAAATGTTTATATGGAATGTTTATGCCTGACCTGTGGCACAGCAGTGTAAGCTCGCACTGGTTTGATCAGCCACAGAAGGATATACTGTAATTTGACTCTGACATAATGATGTCATTTTGGTCCTCTTTGAGAATGAAAGACAACCATATGCCAGGCACTATGCTAAGGCTAGGAATTAAATTACAAATGCAGAAAGCTTCTACAGTCAAGATTACATTCTAAGGGGGGAGATAACACATAAAGGAGAGTTGTGTCCAGAAGGGTATTTAGGTTTAGAAAGCTTTTCCATAAATTTTAGATTCTCCTCCTTAGATTCCTCCCAAAGTACTAGAGTTTTCCATACAATCTCTTGACATCATGAGGATACCAATGGAGTAGAAATGCTTTCTATCAATTATCCCTTGGTTTTTACAAACCACAAAGACAAACTATTAATAAGAAGAAGAACAATGAGTAGAAGTAGAAATAGTAGTGATGGTGGTGGTGAGTGGCAGCTTAAAAAGGATAGCCATCCTTGGAGTCAGAAAGCACTGAGTTCAAGTCCTGTTATTTGACACATATCAGTTATATGCCCCTGGGCAAATCACTTAACTGATCAGTTCCCCAGGGTACTCTCTAGAGCAGAGGTTCTCAACCTTCCTAATGCTGCAACCCTTTAATACTCCTATGTGGGCGTATCTGCATGTGGGTGGACCCACCTGGAGACAGAGGAGCAGTGTCTTGGTTCCTAAGACCATCGCAAATATGTGTTTTCCAATGGTCTGAGGCGACCCCTGTGATCCCTGTGAAAGGGTCATTCGACCCCCAAAGGGGTCGCGACCCACAGGTTGAGAACCACTACTATAGGTAGAAGAGCAAATGATGATCTGCATTGGTAAAGTGCTTATCTCACAGGTGCTCCTTACACAAATAAATCACATGACTAACAAAAGTAAAATAGCAGTAAAGGCAGAAGTATGCATCTATTTTGATGAGTTATACTTGTTTTTTTTTTTAATTGTGTAAAGGATTTCTCTTTTATAAAGCCAGTAGTAGCATCACTTATATTGAATGAATCTTCAGAAAATTTGGGGGACTCAATATTTTGGTCTTTTCATCAAATGATGTATGATTAAAGCAGCAAAATTTGGAAATCTTCATAAGTTAGGTATGAATGTATATGGAAATATATACATTTGGTGAAAGTTTTAATGAGTTCTTGTAGGTATTTCAACGATATGACAGATTAGTTAAATTTTATGTAAGAGTAATTGATTTTCCTAAAAATGTCCTTTTTAAGACTTTGAACTGAAAGTTACTTGGTAACAGCAGAAATTCTTTCTCAGCATTTCAATACATCAAGGAAAAGGAAAAAAGTAACTTGCAGGATGATTTTCTCAATAACTGTTCAGTGATCAGCATATGTGAGAACCAAAGACACTTGTATGAATGGAAACTGGCTTGGAAAAGGAGGCTCTGCTCCTCTTGTTATATATCCCACAGAGTCGATCCGAGTGTGAAACCCCCTTTGAAGTCAGCAGGAATTCTGAGCTTCAAATAATTCTGGAAGGAGGCAAAGCCCAGCAGGATTAAAGTTTGGGGGCTTTGGGTGAAAATAACACACGGTCAGGATATAGAAGGACCCTGCTTAGAGGCAATAATTACTAGAATAATTCTAGTTTAGTTTAGACTACTTAGAAAAAGGAGTCCTAAGAATTGATCCATGTAATCAAATAAAGTATATATGTATTAACTGCAAACAAATTATACTGAATCAAAAATTGAGTAATTGCAGAATCTAAATAAATCATGCTAAATTGGAAGTAGCTTGATACAGGGGAAAGAGTGCTGACTCTGGAATTAGAGGAATTAGATATAAGCCCTTCCCCTGATGCTCACTACCTATGTGGCCCTGGGCAAGTCATTTAAGTTACCTGGGTCTCCTCTGAGGTCCCTTCCTGCTCTGGGTCTATAACCATACTCCGTTTTTGGTGATTAGCTTCTCCTTCATTCTTCTTTTGGTTCCATTCCTGATTCTCTAGATTTCTCCACCATATCACAGGAGCACCATGTCACTCTGAAAGATCCCTCAGCCTCTGTGGCTTCTTCCTCCTCAGAACCTCCCCCTGAGGAAGTGCCCAAGCCACCCATGCTCACTCCTTCACTCATCTCCTATCAATATTTCTCCAGCTTGCTCCCTCCTCCCACACCTCAGTCCCAATTTTCAGCTTCCTTTTGATGGGTTGTCTCCCCAAATTAGAACATAAGCTCTTTGAGAACATGAATTGTCTTTCCTTTTGCTGGCATCATCATTCCCAGTGTTTAGCACAATGCTTAATAAATGTTTTGCCTATCTGAGATATTTCAACTACCAAAACATAAGAAAAGATTAAAATTTCTTTATCCAAAAAAGCCATTCAACAATAAATGATCTGTACATATATCTAGATGTCTAAATCTGGGATTTTACCTCATATTTCCCATAATCTCAGAGTAGGGAGGGACCTCAGCAGTCCAACTCATACCCAAAGGAACTCCCATTATATACCTAACAGGTACATGGTACAGTAGCAACAATACTTGGTCTGGAGTCAGAGGACTTGGGTTCAAATCCCAGCTCTTAGTACCTGGAAGACTGTGGGCAAGCCCCATAATTTCCCTGGGCCCCAGTTTCTCCAGATGTAAAATGAGGAAATTAAACTGATGGCCTCTGAAATTCCTTCCAGCTCTAGTTCTATGATACAATGGCCATCCAGCCTCTGCTTGAAGAAGACTACTGTAGGGAAACCTACTGCCTCCTGAAGCAGGTCATTCCACTTTTGAACCACAATAATTGTTAGGAAGATTTCCCTGACAGGAAGCCTAAATTTATCTCTTTGTAGCTTCCCCCATTGCTACTATTTCTACTCTCTGGGGAAAAAATGAGCAAGTTTAATCCAAATTCTTTATGAAAATCTTTCAAATTCCTGCAGAGAACTGTGGTGTTCATACTGAGCCTTCTCTTCTCTAAGCCAAATATACCTAACTGCTTCAAACACTATTCATATAGTATGGACTTAATGCCCTTCATCATTATGGTTGTCCTCAACACTCTCTAGATATCCAGACTTATTAAACCACAGTACCTAGAAGTGAACACAAAATTCCTAGTATGGCATGACCATAGAAGAGTATTGAATGACTTCTCTTAATGCAGCTCAGGATTGCATTGAAATTTGTGGCTGCTACCTCAGACTGCTGGATCATACTGAGCTTATTACTTACTAAAATCTTCAGATCTTTTAAAACAAATTGCTATCTAATCATATATCTCCCGTAACTGTACTTGTAAAGTTGATTTTTCAAACTCAAGTGTTAAAATGACATTTTCCCTTAATGAATTTCATCATCTTAGATTCAGCCAAATTGTCTAGCCTCTCAAGAACTAGTTGGATTTTGGTTCTGTTATTTAGCATGTTTAGATAAACCTCTCAGCTTTCTGTCATCTGAAAATTTGATAAGAATGCCTTCTATACCTTTACCTTGTTTATTAGCATAGAATCAACCATAGATCCCTGGTGCATTCATCTGGAGATCTTCTGCCCCACTGACAGTGAACCACTAACAATGAGACTCCTCAAGATTAGCTACCCAACCAGTTCTGAGTCCATCTATGGTATAGGCGTTTCACCTCATTCTATCAATTCTAGAATTGTCCCTGGAATAATTCAGCTTCTAGAAGCCTTGTGAATAATTTTAAGGCAATCAAGTAGGATAGCAATGTAGTGCCATTCATTCCCTATAACTTTTCTGAAGCTTAAGTTTTCTCATCTATAAAATGGCAAGGTTAAGTTAGATAATTAAGGTCCCCTTCCAATTCAAATAGGAGATTCTGTGAAATTTTTAAAGCTATCCAGAGGAAGAAACTTCACAATGCTTAAGATTCAGATATTAAAAAAGAATTCAGACATAAAGAAAATTTTTCAGCTAAAAAAGCAATTGTAAATTGGGCTAAATGTTCCTCTTTGTCATCAAAGTTTGGTTGGTGTCCTTCATTCTCAAAGAGAACCAAAATGATACCACTATGTCAGAGTCAGATTATAATGCATCTGACTGTGGCTTATCAGATCAATATGACCTCAAAATGCTCTACCACAGGTTGGGCACAAACAGTCCATGTGAACATTTGGCGTGGATTCTCTAAGTTTCCGCATCTTGCATTTCTTTTGAGCTACTTCAATTCTGCTTCACTCACAGAGCACAGCCCCTTTTCTGATGAGGGCACAATATGCTGGGCAGTCCTCTGTCAGTGTCTCTCATGTCACATAATCAATTCCAAGGTTCTTGAGACCTTGAGAGTGTCCTTGTATTGCTTCTTCTGACTACCCTGTGAGCACTTACTCTGTGTTAGCTCTCCATAAAATAGACTTTTAGGCAAGTGTATGTTTGGCATTCGAATGGGGTCAGTCCATTGTAATTGTGCTCTGCTTAAGTAAGACATTAAAATAAGCTTTTTCCTCCCCCCCAGAGATGTTGCTAGTAGGTATATACTTCAAAGAGATCAATAAAAAAAAAAGAAAGGTCTTATACAAACACAAATATCCACAGTATCATTTTCTGTGACAGCAAAGCCCTGGAAACAAAGTAGAGGTGACCAATTAATTGGGAAACAGCAGAGACATATATGAACTGATACAGAGTAAAGTCCGCAGAAATTGGAAGATGATATACAATGGCAGAGGAAGAGGAAAAGGAGGAAGAGGAGAAAAAGAAAAAGGAAGAGAAAGGAAGGAGAAGGAGGCGAAGAGGGAAAAGAAGCAATGTTGCACAAAACTTGGTCTTGGAGAAGGGTTGAGAAAATGTACTTCCTTCCCTTTGTTGTAGAGATGGAATATTGGACTTATTGTCAGCTGACTTACTTTCCCTATTTTTTTCCAATCTTTGTTATAAGGGATAGCTTGCTGAAAAATATGAGATATGAAAAATATGTTCAGAAACTAAAGAAATATAAAAATAAGAGGTATTAATAAAAATAAAGTAAATTTACAATAAAATATAGACTCACAGGGTCTAAAGGAAATCCATTTTGGGGAATAAATATAAAGAAGAAATGGAGGACCAGGAAGAAGACAACAGGAAAGGAAAAATTATTCAGTGAGGTCAATTTTAAAAACCTACAAAATATAACTAAAAGAAATCAAACATATTCTGCTTCTTAACTAATGTGGAGGGTGTGACCAGGATGGGTCTAGCTAAGACTGAAGAGACTGAGGGAGATGACCAGGCAGTCACACCTGAGAAAACAGCTGGCTGGAGCGGAGCCAAGATGGCAGTGTAGGAGAAGCAACATATTGCAGCTCTCACATAGCCACCCCAAAATACCCATAAAATATAACTCTAAACTAATCCTAGAACTCCAAAACGCACACAAATATACTTTCCACTAAAGTCAGCTCGGCTACAAGGAACCATATCAATACTGCGAAACGAAACCAGCCTGGCCTGTTGTGCCCCCCGGCACCTGGACGAGAGGAGCCAAGCCCTGGCTGGAGCATCAGGTGAGGGGATTGGTGGCAGCTGTGGTAGCGTCCAGAACTAGGTCAGTGTAACTTGCAAAATTGGGGGAGAAAAGCGGTCCGGCCAAAACGCCTCCAGGGCTGAGAAGTGGAAAAGCAGAGGTCCTGCACCTGCCTCCGCATTGTGGCTTCAGTGCTCTTGGCCTGCAGACTGCAGGGGGAGCAAGCGATAGTTCAGAGGCCAAGTGCTTTTGCGTTCAGCGGCCTGGATCCAGATTGCAGTCTTGGGCTTTAGTCTTGTGGTTCTTTTTCCTGCAGTGAGCCAGAAGTGGGGGAGGGACCCAGCAACTCCCTGAGAGCTCTGGCAACTGGGAGGACCCCAGCGATTTGGGACAGAGCTTTCCCCTCTGGAAGCAGAGCTTCACAGAGATTTAAAAAAAAAAAATCACGGACTGACCAACCATTAATAAGAATAAGCATAAGAAGCAAAGTAAGAACAGCAACCAAACCCTAGATTCCTTCTTTGGGGAAAAAAAGGACCAAGGCAGAGAGAAGGAGGAGGACAGCACAGCCAGTGCTCCCCCACCAGGGGCCTCCAATAAACATGAAGATTGCCTTAAAGTTAGAGATCAACTGAAGAAGGATTTAGAAAACCAAATGAGAAGAGTGGAAGAAAAATTGGGAAGAGAAATAAGAATGTTGCAAGAAAATCATGAAAAGAGAGTCAGCAATCTGACTGAAGAAATTAACACCCTAAAAAATAGATTAACTCAAATGACAAAAGAGGCCCAAAAAGCCAATGAGGAGAAGAATGCCTTAAAAAGTCGACTCTGTCAGATGGAGAAAGAATCTCAAAAGCGCTCTGAAGAGAATAATTCCGTCAAAATTAGAGTGGAGCAAATGGAAGCAAATGACTTCATGAGAAATCAAGATACTATCAAACAGATCCAAACAAATAGAGGGTAATGTGAAATCTCCTTGAAAAAACCATTGACCTGGAAAACAGATCCAGAAGAGACAACTTAAAAATT
>JAQQSV010018004.1:0-11487 GCA_028646515.1 Pseudochirops corinnae | reverse complement strand
CTTCGTGGAAATTGCCCCACAACTAGGTAGAGGCAACTAAATTATCTAAGTGATTAAAAAGCTGCACCAGATAGCTAGTTTAAAGAAAAAAATCATTGCGGGTATACTATGTGCCAGGCAGGAACTGAGCTAAACAACGTAAAAATGAAGAAAAGCCAATTATGGTCCCTGCTGGCAAGGAGCTTACAGTCTAATGGTGGAGACAACATTAACAAAAAGCTGCAAACACAAATTAAGACTTGATCACAAGATGACAAATTTTGATTTATTTAGAATATGTTTGATGTTGAGAAAATCATTTAAATTTAATCAGCCTCAGTTTCCTCAGGGTTGTTGTTATTATTACATTTAGATAAATTAGACAATTTTTGTGTGAGTCCCTTGCAAACCTGAAAAGGCTATATAAATATCAAGTATTATTATTTAAGAGAAATATATTTAAATTCAAACCAATTATGTGTCAGTTATTTGATTTTAAATGTCACTTAACCTTTCCTTTTTTAAAAATTATTTTGAAGGCAGGCAGGAAAGGCAATTGGGGTTAAGTGACTTGCCCGAGGTCACACAGCTAGTTAAATGTCAAGTGTCTGAGGCTGGATTTGAACTCAGCTCCTCCTGACTCCAGTGCTGGTGCTCTATTCACTGTGGCACCTACTGACCCTATTTAGCCTTTCTAAGCCTGAGTTGCCTCTCAAATGAAATTGGGTAAGACAACTGGGAATTTTTGCAAATCAAATCTTCAAACTCAATACTTTGTTATATTAAGATCCCATGATTGTGCGTGTTCCCTCCAATAATGAGTATTGGAACCCATCATTGTCTGACAGTAGAACACCAAGAAATGGACATTGTTATCAGTATTGAAAAGGCAACTATTACTAATTTGCATTGAACTCCTTTAGATAATTTTGTTGAGTCTGTGGACCAATCTCATGTCTCATGAATATTTTCAATGCCCAGGTGGTTTTCAAGGAGCTAAGTACATTCCTATTAACAACATATTTCTCTTTAACAAATTACTCATTATTAAATGTGCATCTAAAAATAATTAAAGGATATTCCTAGGTAGAGGAGGTGGCATTTAGATTTCTCAGTGGTTAGAACACTGGAACTGAAGTCAAGAGGGCCTAAGTTTAAACCCAACCTCAATAACTTACTAGCTGTGTGACCCTGGACAAGTCACTTAACCTCTATTTGCCTCAATCCACTGGAAAAAATGAATGGCAAACTACTCCAACGTCTTTGTCAAGAAAACCCCATTGACAGTTCAGTCCATGGGGTCATAAAGAGTCAGAGATGACTGAACAACAACAGCATAGTCAGAGAAAAGTTGAATCTTGATGTTTTTGAGTAAAGTGATCTGAGATCTTTAGAAAAAATAAAACTTAAACATGGTTTTGCTTATATAGGAACTAATTCTAGACTTGTTATTTCATTGATATAGTGAACTCCTAGGAGTGGGCACTCCCTCTACCAATGAAGCTGAGTACTTTCTCTGCAATTTATGATCTTAGAGGGTTGCCTATAACACTAGACATTAAGGGGTTTGTCCAGGGTTACACAGTCAATATGTGTCAATGCTTGCACTTGAACCCAGATTTTCCTGCCTTTCAAGGCAAGTTTTATTTCCTGTACTACATGACAATGCCTCTTTATTTTTGTTGCATATTTACATATTAATTTTAATTGATTCATATTTTATTTTTAAAGGAGAATATACCAAAATATTCTTACCCATTCCTGTGCATGTGTCTTTAGTTCAGGCATGATGATTTCCAAATATACTGCTTTAAAAATAACTGCATTACTTTCCTTCAATTAGATATCATTGTAATATGTTCCGAAAAATACCCTCTTTTTACTACTCAATATCACCAGCTATGTTGCAGCAGAGACAAGCAACCCTACTTTATATTCAGGACTGCTTCATGTTGTAATCTGTCAAATGGATAAATTCACACACTATAAAAACCTCCTTTCAACAAGGCTGTTCCTTTAGCAGAGACTCGCTAAAGGCAATCAGAGACATATTTTAGGTTAGAAGACTTGAAATGTGTTAATTAAAACAGTTTTGTTCCTTTTTTCAGGTCAACTTTTGGTTGTATTTTATTTTGACACAAAGGAAATATACTAGTTTCCATGATATGTAAAATCATTAGTTACATAATGTGATTGTATTAAAATAAACAACAGTGGAGTACAAATTCCATGGATCATACACCATCTAATATTGTGATAGATTATTCTCAATGTTTTTTTACCAACTCATTCAGTGAGTGCCTTTTCCATATGATTAAGGAAATTAATTTATTGCTTATGATTTATTTGGGATTGATAACCTTGAGGTCTGAGATAACATCACTAGTCCTTTGAACATTGGATTGATATTGAGGCTGTAATGATTGGGCAAGACACATTCTTTTTCCATTCCTCAGTTTCCCTCAAATAATAATGCTGCTCACAATTTTCTTACCTCAGTGGGATATGAGGTAATGTCTGCAAAGAATTCAATGCTGTCAATGTGCATGTTAAAAGAAAAGCCAGAAACAAAATGATCAGTCTGTAGCATGCATAAGTGTGAATAAAGGCCAGGCTGAGCAGATGTCCTTGACTGAATTCTTGAAAGCAGTCAGGTACTTGATCATTTAATTTTGGTGATCTTTTGAGTGAAACTTGCAACTTTCCCACTTCCTATTCCCACAGTGCCTTATGGTTTGAGTATATGCATTCAAGGCACATTTGAACACTTAGCAAGTGTTTATGTAGAAGCATTGTATTAGACCCTCTGTGGGAATTTTACAAAGTAAAAGAAGTGCTCTCTCTTTTGTTAATTATAATTTGTTAGAGGATTGAATAGACATTCAAATAATACATGACCCAATATGGTAAGATCCAGGAGGAATCTGCAGATATTTGTGGGAATTTAGAGAAACTTCACTTCCTGGTACAGTGTTTATCTTAGGATAAGAACATGTAGGCATGGCCAGGTATGTTTTTGTATGTGTATGTCAGTGAACTATGTAGGTTTGCATATTTACCCTGTCTCACCATCTCTGTTTCCTTCTTTTTCTTTTTGTCCCGTTCTATTTTTCTTTTTTCTCTCAATCTCTCTTATCTATCTCTCTGCCTCTGTTTCTGTCTGCCTCTGTCTGTTTCTATCTCTCTGTCTCTCTTGATGTCTGTCTCTCTATCTCTGTCTCCTAAAATGCTTGGAAATTAGTGAAGTGTTACATTTATATTTTTCTGGTACACTTATGCATAAAATGAAGAGTATAGTATTTTTTTCAACATACTCTTACATGCTTTAACTTATTTATTTCTCCCAATGACATTTGAAATCAGTGATTCAAATATCATTAGCCTCATTTTACAAATAAAGTCATAGAAGTAAAAGGGGCTTGTCCAATGTCCTACAGTTAATGGGGAATCATAGACTTTTGTATAGAGCTAGAAGGTACTCCAGAGTTTATCTAATGAAATCCTCTCATTTTATAGATGATGAAACTGAGGTTCAGGGAAGTAATCAGTTAACAAATATTTATTAAGCATTTCCTACAATCCTTGTTTAAGGTGACATGGGGAATAGACGTGAGAGGAAGGATTGAAACCCAGGTCCCCTGATTCCTGACCAAGTGCTCTGTCCACTGTACCATGTTCCTGGAACTTGAATCTAAGTTTTCTGCTCTAACTCTAGGGTTCTTTCCACTGTACTATATTTGGTTTGTGAGCCTGGACATTGACTAGTATACCTTCATCTTCTAATTTTACAGACGAGAACAATAATACCCAGAGAAATGTACTACCTTACTCAAATTCACACAGATAGTTGGTGAGAGAACCGATGTCAAAACTCAGGTATTTAATTGTCATATTGACAAAAGATGAAAGGGGGAGTTATTCAAAGGATTGTGGAAGGACACACACATTGGTGGCTGAGCTGTAACTTGTTCCCATCACTTTGGAGAACTATTTGGTACTTCACACAAAAGTCACTAAACTCTACATATCCTTTGATTCAGTGATGCCACTATTGGTCATACAATCCCCAAAGTCAAAGACAGAGGGTAAATAAACATGTGTCAAAAAGCATTTATGGCATCACTTTTGCTGTAACAAACTATTGGAAACAAATTGGTCTTCATTATTTGTAGAATGGCTTAATATTTGCAACATTTTAAAATTGGAAAATTATTATATAGTATGAAACCATGAAGCTGGTGGTTACAGAGAAACTTAGAAAGATTTTATGAAATGATGTTTAGTGAAATGAGTAGAACTAAGAGAAATTTATATGCTGACCACAATTTGGAAAACCATTTTGAAGAAGAACAGAATGCTGAGCAATGTGGCAACCAATCAGGATTAAGAAGACTGATGAATAATTGTACATTTTGTAAGAGTAATGACAGGCTAGAAATGCAGAATGAGCTATGCATTTCCAGACTATTGAAGCACTGGTTGGTTGGGCTTGACTACATGCTGTTGCTATTGTTCAGCCATGTTCAACTCTTTGTAACCACATTTGGGCTTTTCTTGACAAAGATACTGAAGCAGTTTGCCATTTCCTTCTCCAGCTCATTTTATAGATGGGAAACTGAGGCAAATGAGGTTAAGTGATTTGCCCAGGGGGATACAACTAGTAAATGTCTGAAGCTAGATTGATCAGTTTTCCTGACCATCCACCTAGCCATTTAGCTGTCTAAGTGCAAGTGAGCTGACTGCATACTCGGTACAAAGTCTAAGCTTTGATGATATTCAAAGGGAGCTCCACATTCGTGTTCTCACAGATACTATTTAATCTTTTAACAACAGCTATAATCAAGGAAACAAGCTCTGTGGAGAAGGGGTCTACCATCTTAGTCACAGCTAACAAATGCTAACTACCATTGTTGAGGAAGGCATTCTTATTGAAGCTATATGGTGTCCTGATGGAGCAACAGGTGATAGAATGTGGCAGATGAATCAAATCACAGTCACAGTCCACTGAGACACCCATAAACATTACTTAGGAACCTTCATCCAAGGTCCATGGGATTAACAGTACTCACTAGGCTTTCAGAAAGGTGATCTGGTGATCTCAGTGCCATCCCAGATGACCAGATTTGTTCTGAGATATTTCTTTGCCCACTCAAACCGTAGTCCAGAAAAACAACACTTCTGGACAAGTTTGCATTTTAGAAGTCACAGTCAACAAAGACCTGGAAAAGACAGTCCATATAACCAAAATCCTTGATACTGTCAAATGTTTCAACATCAGAAACAAGTGAGATTTCCAATAAACATGAATCTAAAATGGATATATTCCTTTCTGCTTTGTGGTACCCTAAGACTGTGGTGCCTCTTTTCCCATATAGTTCAATCAGAATAGAAGCAAGTAGTGTTCCTATCAATATTTTCACTCACTAATAAAAACCACTACAGAAAATGACAAAATAAGAAATGGCAGCATCTCAGAGCCTTTTTGTTTGAAGAGGTGTTTATGATGGGAACAAACCTAATCTCATACATATATTTGTGACCTATACATGTGTATGTTTTAAATTGGCTTACAAGAAAAAAAAAAACTTATTATTTACTCTGGCCATAGGATCGCAGAATAAGAGCTGGAAGGATCCCCAGAAACCATATAGTGCAATGTTTCTCAACCCTCCTAATGCTGCGACCCTTTAATACAGTTCCTCATGTTGTGGTGACACACAACCATAAAATTATTTTTGTTGCTATTTCATAACTGTAATTTCTCTACTGTTATGAATCTATCTGATATGAAGGATGTATTTTCATTGTTACAAATTGAACATAACCCACAGGTTGAGAACCACTGATTTGTGTGACCCCTACATCTTACAGAAATGGAAACTGATGGCAAGGGGGCTTAAATAACCTGTACCAGGTCACACAGGTAGTAAAAATCTTGGGTAGATTTTAATCCAGCTCTGAGAGTCAGACTTTGGATGACCCTTTTAAGTTCCATTATAGTGGGGATTTTTGTTCAGGTATAGTGGGAATTAGAGCTAAAATGCCTTTCATCATCAAGATTCTGTGACATGGTAATGGTGGGGAACTTATTTTTGAAAGAACATTAAACCATTAGGAAATGAAATGACTAGTGCTTAGCACAGTGTCTGTAAGATAATAGGTGCTTAATATATTCTAATTGACTGACTGACTGATCACTCTAGGAAGAAAGCAGGCCTGTAGTGGTATAAATACTCAAACTGTTATACTCATCCCTCTCAAGTTAAGTGTCCAGGAAAAGCGAGATTGAGACCCTTTGGTTCACTCTAAGTAACATGGATTGAATGACTGTGAAAGAACTGGAGAATAATTTCCATTTGCTTTGGACAATAAAGTGACCATTTAAGGCCACACAGTTGATATAGAACCAGAGTTTGCATGTGGGGCTAACTATTGCTGCTCTGGAGAAAGTATCTCCGAACTCTTTCTGTTCATTCCATAGCTGAACAAGATTTACCTCTCCAGCATTCTTGAGTGCTTGTCAGATTGCCTCTGATCACATACCCTACAAATCCAAAGAATCAGTTTCTCTTTTGGACATGTCTAATTATTAGAACCATCCTACAACCAACACCTGAAATACACACACCCATCAAGTCTCCAGCTTCTCTACAACTTCCAACCTTTCTCAGTCCTATTCTTTGGAGTCAAGTAGAAGTTTTTGTTTGCTTCTTTCCTTTCCCTCTTTCCCTCTGATTGTCCTTTAGATGACTGAAGACTAGCATTATTTTCAAGCCCAAGAAAAAGTCAAAGCCCATTTCTTTCTTGATCTCTTGTCCCAATCATTCAGCTTAATTGAAGACTCCACTGTTGTTTGGTTTTGGTACATTTTTTTTATTAGGCCCACCCTACTATTCTAATAATACTTTGGGACTCCTAAAAACAAGGGTGATCTCTTTCTATATTTATTTGTGTCAGTATTAGGAGCAAGGGCAAGTTGTAAATTTAGAATTTAGGCTCAATATCAAGGGAGTTGGGGGAAGAATTAAAAAAAAAACAACAATAACTGATAAAATTGTATCTGTCCTAAAGTGGAAAATACTTCAACAATAGAATAGATGACTCCTCATCACACATTAGGTATATTAGAATGGGGATGCCTTTACAACAGTGCTTTGAACTAAGTTGCCTCTGAGGTTCTTTCCAGCTCTGAAATTCTCTGATTGTGTGAAATGTGAAAATAATAAGGAGCATTTACAATGGATATAAAAATGTTTCCCTGTGTAGATGAAATGGGGACATTCTGAAATAATTATTTTTAAAAGAGGTTGCTAATTCTTCCTGTGGTACCATAAGAGATTTTTATGCTTATTCATCTCTAAACTCATGCCTACAATGAAGTTTAACACTAAAGAAACTGGTATAAATCAAGCAATAAATGTAAGACCAAGTACATACTCTAATAGAGAATAATGGGCATTTAAAATAAATGTTCTGTCTTTAATAGAAAATTTAAAATAATAATAGTAGCTAATGCTATTATGACACATTAAGGTTTGCAAGGTACTTTACATATATTTTTTCATTTGATCCTCGCAACGACCCTGTGAGGAAAGTGCTATTGGAGTTCCCATTTTACAGATGGAGAAACTCAGTCTCATTAACTGGAGGGATTTACCCAGTTAGTGAGTATTTGCCTGATGTTGGATTAAAACCCAAGACTTCCTGATACTGATATCAATGTTTCATGCATTGTACCTCATTGCCACTCTCACCCATGCAAAGATTACAAGCTACTTGAGCTCATTGATGTGGGTACATCCTCTATCACTGCAGGTTATAGTCCACCCATGTCTACTTGTCCTGGGCTACTCTTAACAATGTTCCCCATAAGCCATTTAAAATGCACTCAATACATTGGAGGCCTTTCCTTAGGCTTTTTCTTATTCTGTGGGTGCCAGTGTATTGCTCTGACTGGATCTTTTACCATAATACTCCTACCAATCTTCATATATGGTCAGGCCTTTTCTTTTTTCTTTTCTTTTGCTTTTTTTCTTTTTGGAGGGCAATTGGGGTTAAATGACTTGCGTAAAGTCACATGGCTAGTTTTTGTGTTAACTGTCTAAGGCTGAATTTGAACTCAAATCCCCCTGACCCGAGGACCTGTGCTCTATTCACTGCACCACCTAGCCACCCCCAGGCCTTTTTTTTCCCCATCATGCACTTGCTTCAGGTCACTTCTAGTTGCTAAGTTATCAGTGGTAATATGCTACAGCCATTAACAATGAACTGACTGGAGTGTAGTGATATGAAGCTATGAATTTTAATATTTTGATTGTTCAACCAAGTTTAATGATTGCTTAACTTGGTTTTCTCTACTATGTTGTTTGATATTTGGACTAAATGAAACATAGCATTAATAATTTTAGATCTGGAGGGATCTTAGTGATTGCAAGGCCACATACCATAGATTTAGACCTGGCTGGGACCACAGAGCTCATTATTTTGCAAAAGAATGAACTAAGATGCAAAGAGAAGTTATCTGATCATATAATCATGGAAAGTAAGAGCCTGAAAGGGCTTAATGACCAGTGAGTTCACCAATGAAGGAGAGAGGAGCACCATGCAAAGTAAGAGCTAGGAGGGACTTAAATATCACTGAGTCTTTTACACTCATTTAGCAGAGTGTAGGGAAATGAGGCCCAGAGAGATGTTATAGCTAGAAAGAACCTTAGAGGATCATTGAAGCCAAGCCTCTCATTAACAAACAAGAAAACTGAGGCCCAGAGAGAAGTACCTTCCCTGAAGCTATGCAGATGTTATTATAAATGGCAGAGCCAGAATTCTATCCACATTTTCTGGTCCCAAATTTGGTGCCAAGAATCACAGAATTTCAGAGAGGACCTTAGGCTCTCATTTCCTTTCCCAGCTCAACTTAGTTAAGGTTTTTTGATGGCAAAAATACAAAACCTAATACAAACATACTGGAATAGAAGTTAACTTTCTCATGGCATAATCAGTGAAAGTAATTGTTACAAGAAGGGAATAACAATAGCTATTGGTGATTTTGTGAAGTAAGGACTGTTATGTTTTAAAATATGGCTTCTTAAATACTTAGTATTTCACACACAGACACACACACTCACACACACAAAAGGAACAGATTATAATCATGATGACTGATATTTGCTCAGTATTTGTTATCTCATTTGAACTTGATAACAAAATTGTGGAACAATAGACATTACTCTTTTCATTTGATATATGAGTAAACAAATTCAGAAAGACAAAGTAATTGGCTCATGGTAACACAGCTTTGAAAATATTAAAGGCAGGATTATAATAATTCAGAACTTGAAGTTTTTTTCATTCTTTTCAGAAAAAATCCTTCTATTCCAGGTTTCATACCTCTGCCTTCCTAATTGTCTTTTAGTTACAATGGAGAGGAGGGGAGGGAAGGGAGGGGAGTGGAGAAGAGAGGAGAGGATGAGTTGAGTTGCTCAACTGACACTAGCTAGCTGGGTCTCCATTCAGGCGCTTTGGACTACTCACAGGTTGTCCTTCATTCTTGAAGAGGACCATGACTTCAAGCTGATGGTGACATGACTTATAAATGAATTTGATTTGAGGGAGGGAATTCTGTACAAAGTCACCAACCTAGCTTTCTCATCCAGAGCCATCTCCTGGCTCAGAGTAAACTCAAATAGTAACTGTTTCTCTTTTGTCCAGTAGCCCTGAGGCTGCTTCCATGCCCAGCTAAATATATGGTTATTATTAAAGACGCCATCCCTTGACTCACTTTTTAAGGAGGCCTACTCACTGAATTGGCATTGCCACACTCAAAGTGAGAACTTGAAAAGACCTAAGCTTAAAAGGGCCAAGATCTCCTGCTGCATCTTGGGCCATCTCAAGTCATCCAAATTGATATCTGGCCACTGGACCGAGATGGAAGAGAAAGTGAGGCTGGAGACTTTGCATAGCCCTCCCTCACTTAAATCAAATTCATTTGCAAGTAAATCATCTCCCTGATGTCATGGTTCTCTTTGAGAATGAAGGACAACTGACACACGATAGTTATAACAAACATGCCTCGTAATATTTTTATGAGTCTAAATTTTGTATGATTATAGCTGCTTACATATATGTATGAGTGTCTATGTAGAGAAACAGAAGATATATTTTAACTTAATTTAACATATGATACAAGACACAAATAAAATCATGCACATATGAATGTATCTGACATGAAGATGCACCCTAAGGTTTGCAAAGCCCTTTACATATATTATCTCATTTGATCTTCACAATTACCCCATCAATTGGCAAGTAGTTTGTTAATTGATTTCACGTTGCTAATCTGGGTAACTCATTCGGCTCTGTTCCCCTGCACTACCAGTACTGAAAAGGTAGGCTTGCCAAATGTACAAAAGTCTAAGCCCCATGGGGTACCACCTTACTATCATACATCTAAAGCCAATATACAGTTTGGAATGGGTGCAACTATGTGATGTACATGTCCCACCTCTGTTTCTTCCTTCTTTTCCATCAAACTTTGAGCTGTAATTTTGAGTTTTGTCATTTCCATAGTAAAAACAATCAAGGCCATTCTAACACAGAAGGCAATACCTCTGAGACTATTATATGTGTGACCCTGGGTGAATTGTTTAGCATCCCTGACCTTTCTTTTTTTTTTTTTTTAACTTTTATTTATTTTAGTTTACATAATTCATTTCCACCAGATTTTGAGTTTCAAATTTTCTCCCCATCTTTCCCCTACCCACTACCCCAAAACAGCCATCCCAGTGTATAATCCCTCCCCCAATCTATTCTCTGCTATGTCCTCCCCCATCACCTCTCTGACTTTCCGGTAGGGCAGGATGGATCTCCCTACTTGTGTATCTCAAGTTCCAGTTGGATGTAGTTAATAATAATAATAATAATAATAATAATAATAATAATTGTTTTATATATATATATACATATATATTTTTAACATTTGATTATAGAATTTTAAATTCTAGATTCTTTCTCTTCCTCCCTTGTCACCTACCCTCACTGGAAGGACAAGCAATCAAATACAGGCTGAACATGTGTAATTACGCAAAAACTCTCTACAGTGGGCATATTGTGAGAGACTGATTACATGTCCCTTCTTCCTCCCCCACCCCCCCCGTCCATTCTCTACCCTGTCCCTGTCCCTGTCCCTCTACAGAAGTGTGCACTTTCATCAACCCTCCCCCAGACCTTGCCCTCCCCTCCATCACCCCACCTTTCATCCCCATTCCCCCTACTCTTCTGTGTGGCAAGATACCCAGTTTAGAGTTTATGTCATTCCTTCCCTAAGCCAAGTTCAGCAAGAATAATGTTGACTCTTTCCCTTTTGCCTTCCTGTTCTCCCCCTCTATTGTAACAATTATCCTTTGCTTCTTCCATGGGTGCTCAACCCTATTCTGTCTCTCCCTGCCTCCTGTCAATCTAATCCTCTCTCACTTCAGGATTTCACCTTTTAGAATATTGTCCCTTCCTATT
>JAQQSV010018003.1:0-11487 GCA_028646515.1 Pseudochirops corinnae | reverse complement strand
ATACAAATGTTTATATACATATACATACACATAAATTTATATAAGAGGGTTTGCACATGCAAACAAGCACATATCTGAGTATATGTATAAATGAATTCATAGAGGCCATAAGATCAACTGAGTAGGAAGGGATAATATTCTAAGCCCCAATCTACTGTTAACAAATCTCCAGATCAGACCACTGCCCTCCCCACAAATAACTCTGTATGCATTTTATATTTAATTTTCTTTATACAAGTTGTTTCTTCTCATGAGCTCCAGATCCATATCGCCAACTGCCTATGAGAAATTCTGAACAAAAATCAACATGTCCAAAACAAAACATAATCTTTCCCCAAAAAATGTACACCCTTTTCCAAACATCCCATTACTGTGAATACCTTCTAGTCATCCCGCTTTGCAACTCTCACTCTAACTTCTGCAAATTCTCACTCTAACTCATCTCACAATATCAATCAGTTGCCAAATCACTGTCATTTCTTTTTCTAAAACATTTCATACAGTCTCCAAAGCTACCATCTTAGCTCACTGAATTCATCATCTCTCATGCAGACTATTGAAATAACCTTCTATTTCAACTGCCTACCTCAAATTTCTCCCCACTCCTCCAATCCATCTTCCACAAGGCTTCCAAAGTGATGTTCCTAAAGTATGAGCCTGACAGCATAACCCTGCTACTCGA
The DNA here is from genome assembly GCA_028646515.1 of Pseudochirops corinnae. Classification (NCBI taxonomy): domain Eukaryota; kingdom Metazoa; phylum Chordata; class Mammalia; order Diprotodontia; family Pseudocheiridae; genus Pseudochirops; species Pseudochirops corinnae. The sequence continues at coordinate 10,805 of JAQQSV010018003.1, read as the reverse complement.
TAAACTCCAATGGATCCCTATTTTACCTCTAGGTTGAAAAATAAACTCTTCCTTTGGCATTTAAATCTCTCAAAAACTTGGCTCTTCACTCTGTCCAATCTCCTTACACATTATTCCCCTCCACAAAGCCTATAGCCCAGTCATACTGGCATACTTACTGTGCTTCAGACAACCTCTGGGAAACCCCCTGAACTCTGACTGAATCTTCCCACTTGATGAGGCATTTGCTGGGGCCATAAGCCTTTCATTATTAGCTAGGCCCAAATCTCTTAGCCTTACTAGCCTAGTCCTCCATGGGTCCAACTACTTCGCACCCTTGATCCTATCAAAATATCTATACCCAAATCTGCTACCCCTTAAACTAGCTTAGCTCTCCACAGTCTGTCATCTCCAGGTAACCTTCGGTTACTTCCTACCCTTAATCCTCAAGATCCTCCTTAGACTCCTCCTCTAGACCACCCCTAAATCTTCCCACAATCTTTCTGTATATAAGACCCATCTTGACTCCATGAAGGTGCAGGAGAATTCAATCTAGCATAGACTCATTCTGTGTCAGATTATTCTGGCCTGCTTGTCAATACAAGTTTCACTTATACTTAGGCTCCTTAAGAGTCTACCCATTAAGGCAAATCTTTAATAAACTTTGCTATACTTTGGCTGAGAGAAGACTTGTCAAATTCATTCAGCAGGACCCAGTTGTGTTGATATTTTGGGGTCTTGAGCACCCCTAATCTAAACCCTAAGCCTCAACAGTGATACCTTCCACTGATGGTACTACACTGATTTACATCAAGCCTATGAACACTGTAGATCCTCCTGAATGTAACTATAATCATTGAAAAATCCAACATAAGGTTCACACTTGAAAAACTAAAAAGCTAAATAAATACCTGTTATCCAAATAACTGTGTGAGGAGCAATGACAAAGCACAGAGCTAATGTCTTGGACAAACACAGCACATGGACAATGAGCTGGGCCCAAAAATGAACAGTAAGAGGAAGAATGAACTGAATTGTTTTTGGGAAAATGCTCAGGGCTTTCATGGTAATAAACTTCTCCCAAATGCCTACCTTTGAATACCACTACTCTTCTGGTGAGGCTGTAAAAGATAAGCATTATGGAATGCCACACTCTCCAAAAAATTAAAGTTGAGGCTCAACCAAGAACAGTGCAGAGGTGAACAGCGGGCATGGGATGACTACAAGAGGTTACCAACCAAGACTACACAGGATAAACAGAGTATAGAATATTATAAGAAAAGCATGATTAGAAAAGGTGAGCTTGTTATGTGACAAGAAGAAGGGATAATTAAGATATATCACCCAGATGTTCAAGTGCTATTCATACACAGAACTCATTCCACTCTCCATCTGCAGCTCTGCTTGGTTTCAACTCCAAGGAACAAAGATGCCCCTCCCAGGATAAGTTGATTACTTCTGATCTTATCACTATACTACTAACCCAGTCTTGGATATTGAGACACCTTCTCACCTCCCTAAAACTAGAGGAAAAAACCCCAACATGCTATAGAAATCCATATGAAAAATTTATAAAAGAACACAGACCACTGTCACAAAAAATGAGAGAGCATGAATGGGTTGCAATCTGAATTGCTGAGGAGAGTACCCATAATGAAGAGATCATCACAGATCTATTAAGGTATCAAAGGATTTTTTAAAAGCTTACAGTTTGTTATAACTTGATCTCTATAAAGGTAGATAGAACTATCCAACAAACTCTTATTAAGTACCTACTATGAATGCTGTGATAGGTGTTGGGGATAAAAAGACAAAATGAAAAAAATAGTTCCTTCAACTCAAGGAACTTGCCATCTACTAGAGATGGAAACAGATAAGCACAAACAAGATAATCTGAGAAGCAGGTATGATAAAAATCATAGAGATGCTCTAATCCAACTCCCTCACTTTATTTATAGATGTGTGCACATATATGTATGTGTGTATATATGTGCATATGTATGTGTGAATGTGCACGCACGTACGCACACACACATATGTCAAAAAGATAGGCCAAAGAGATTAAGGCCCAAGGTATGACCTTCTAACTCTTGATTCACCACACTCCCCACTGCCCTGTGCTCTCTTCTAGAAATGTCACAGGACAAGCTGAGGGGACTAAAGAAGAACTATGTAACTATATTCCCATTTCATCTTGGCCACTTAATTCATTGGGCTGTGGGCCTTTTGCTTCAGCTGTAAAATGGAGACAATACTTACACTACCTTTCTCCAAGGGCTGCCCAAGAGAAGTGCTTTATAAACCAAAGCACAAGGCTGCTATAAAATGTGAATTATCATTAGGTAAGTGAAAAAGATGGACCACATGATCCCTAAAGGTACCTTCCAGCTAATATCTGGTGTTCTATGCTTCTGCACAACAAACTTGTTCCTTTCAGCATCTCCTAGGACATCCCAGTCAGAGAGTGAAACACACACACACACACACACACACACACACACACACACACACACACTCTCTCTCTCTCTCTCTCTCTCTCTCTCTCTCTCTCTCTCTCTCTCTCTCTTACTTCCTTCCTCTTGGTTTGAAAGAAACATTAACAGAGATCAGAAAATGCTTGGTAAATGGCAAAGAGCTGAACCTTGAAGGAAGCTAGATGTTCTAAAAGACAGAAATGAGAGAGTGCATTTATTGGAATGCTAGTGAGTGGGGTACTCTCTCTGCACCCTCTGTGAAGGCTCCTCAGAATGAGAACGGAGAGAAACTATTTGGAAACCAGAGACAGAAAGTACACAACCTAGGACCCTTCCCCCCTTCCCTTGTTGTCATCAGCATTAGGCCCCTTTCAGGAGTAATAGACCTCCATCATTATATACCACACCCTTAAAAGCTTTAGGCCCTTTTTCAGGAGTTTCTGACCTCCATCCTTGCTCATAACCTTTTCCCCTCCCTTGCTGTGGTGTTTACCAAATAAGGCCACGGATGAAACCTTGGCTTCCTGTCCCATCTCCCTGCCAATAGGAGATAGTGGCGGGCTTCTTTGTTATCCACCACTGGGTGAGATTTCCCGCCAAGACTGAGAGCCCACCTCCTAGCCAATGGGAGAAGGGACAGCCAGGAGCAGGGGGCTTGACTGTTAGGGTATAAATTCTTGTTTTTGCCATGGAGAGGACCACCCTCTTCCAGTGGGTGAAGAGAATAAAAGTTCCTGTTCCTTCCTCAAGATGCCTCTGACTTTTGATTTTTCTTGGGTAGGGGATTTTTGGGGTCCCTGTACCCCCACACTAGGATCCGAGAAGAGCAAACAGACCAGATGGGCTGAATCACAGTGGGTAATGGGGAGAAATGTCTGCAATGAGCTTTTAAAGGCTGGCTAGAGCCAGAATGAGTATCACTTTAAATGACAAGTTTATATCTTATCCCAGGGGCAATAGGAAATCCCTCAAAGTTCTTAAGCAGGAGAATAATAGTCATTCTCTTGCATTAGTCAATTATTATCAGTGATGGTATCTTTAGCAAATCATTAAAATTTTACCCTCCAATTTTTGTATTAGATGTCAAGGAAGCCAAATAAAAAATAATGGAAGTAGTCAAGACTTCCCATTTAACTACTTATGTTATTTATTATTCAGTCCTGTCTGACTCTTCAGGACCTCATTTGAAGTTTCCTTGCCAAAGATACTGGAGAGGTTAGCAATTTCTTTCTCCAGCTCATATTACAAATGAGGAAACCAAGGCAAACAGGATTAATTGAGTTGTCCATGGTCACACAGTTACTAAGTGTCTGAGGCTGGATTTGAACTCAGGAAGATGAGGCTTTGCTGCTGAGGTCAGGGGTGCTCCAGACCCCAAAATACCAACATGCCAAGTCCTGCCAAACGAATTCGATCAAGCCTTCTCTCAGCCAAAGAAAAACAAAGCAAATTAGAGATTCGACATAATGGGTAGACTCTTAAGGAGCCTCAGCATCTTGTGACGGCTTGTACTGGAGAAGCCAGCCAGAATAATCTAATACAGAGTGAGTCTGCGCTAGATAATTCTCCGGCTTTCCTTTTCTCATGGAGGCAAGATGGGGTCTTATATACAGAAAGGTTGTGGGAGGAATCTAGGGGTGATCTAGGAATTTGGGGAGGGTCTTCAGGAGAAGTCAAATGAGGTCAGACTCCAGTAATGAGATTGAGGGTGGGAAGTAGCTGGAGGCTACCTGGAGATGACAATGTAACAGATTTGGGTATAGATATTTTGAGAGGATGAAGGGTGGGAAGTAGCTGGACAATGGAGGGCTAGGCTAATAACAGAGCTATGATGAAAGGCTTATGGCCTCAGGCAAATATGAAATAGGAAGATTCAATCAGAGCTCAATGGGGTTCCCAGAGCCTGTACCTCCTCATTTGCCATCTAGCTTTCCGTAACTACTATATCAAGGCCATATGTTTCCAGATAACTGCTCCGAATAAAATTCCTCACCTACTAGGAAATTATTTTCCCAAAATAGCCCATAGAATTCCAAATCATGTCAACAATGTATAGGAAAAGGGGGAATTGATCACAATTCAGGGAAAACCTTCCTAAATTTCACAGCTGCTTCATTTAACTGAACTATGCTTAGATAATCCCACCTCTTCCCACAGGCTTTTTCTATTTCTGGCTAACAATAACACAGTATTTACTACCAACTCATCATTTCTCTTTTCACCCTTGTATCTAAAAACTGAGAATTCAGAAGAATTGTGTAGTATTGAGCTCCTTAATTGGAATGGAAAGCTAAAACACATAAAGCACTAACAAGCTTTTCCACCCTTCCTCTCTTTATTCCTTCTTGCTCCTGCTTAAAGCCCCCTCCCATTGTGCCCGGTTAATAAAGTTTTAAAAGAAAAAGTCTAGAGTACATTTACTTGTAAATTACAGGTTCTTCTGATACAAAACACAATCCCTGTGATACAGAAATAATTACAGACCCTAGATTCTGAGACCCTTTACATCAAAGAACTCACAACACTACCAAGAACCTGTCAATAACTAAGCAAGGTTCTCTAACTTATTTACGTTAGCAACCTGCTGCAGGCAATAAGAGGTCTGTTCTGGTTGTGCATCTATTGACCTTTGGATCCTGTAAATGGAGATGATCACAATAGTGGCATCCTTTCTATTTAGGGACAAGTCATTCCAAAATTTCATATGCAAGGCAGGGCAAGAGAATCTATACCGGGAAACCTGCACGCCTACCATTCTAACTAGTACCACAAGATAAGGAGTCCAAGAAACTTTTATTTCTCAAAAATCATAGTAAAAAAGCACGACATTAATTCATTTGAGGATGAAAAATACTATCTCGCTAATGCACCATCCCGAAGGCAAGAGTGAATTCCAAGAGACTCCAGAGCTAGGTGGTTTGTTGTTGGCTTTTTTGGCTGGTTTGGGTTTTTTTGTTGTTGTTTTGGGTTTGTTTTTTGTTTTTGCTGAATCACAAAGTCCCCCAAGAGCTAACGGTCCACGGAACTCTAGGCCGTAGCACCAACAGGGCCCATACCTCCTCGTGAAATCCTCACTCCCAGTCTTTAAATCGCTCCACTTCGTTACTCAGGGAAAGCGGCGCTGAGTGCGTGGGGTCCCTACGGGCTCCACCTGAGCCCCAGACGTTCTATCATCGCGTCAGGGACCAACACCCCCTCTCCAAACTTGCACCAACTATCTCCGAAGGGCCCCGGGCATCCTGGATGGGTTTCTGCCCTGGCCGGATACCCACCATCAGCCGAGGCCCCGCTGCCCTGGTGCCTCCTGGGCTTCCCTTCTCAGGAGCTTCCCCTCACCCCCGGCTAAGCCCGGCCCCGCTGCCCTCGCACGCCCCGCTCCCCGCGGCGCACCCGGCCGGGGCTGAGACAGGCCTGCAAAATGTCCACTAGCCGCTCACCGTTAGGCTCGGCTCAGTCCCTCCCTGCCTGGCCCGGCTCGCCCGCTCACTCCACGCCGCGCCGCGAGATGTCAGTTGGCCCCGTGCAAGTGCACAGCCTTCCACGCGCCGAAGTCCCCACCGCCTTCTCCCGAGGCCGAAAGCCGCTTCTAGGAGCGCGCCATATTCTGTGACGTCACTCTCAGGGCCCCGCCTGCTCCCTGCCCCACCACACACACACCCCGGCGCATACATTTTGCATCAGAGAATCCTGGTGTGCGAGGGGCGGAGAAGGCCAGGAAAGGAAGAGACACTCAGCTAATCGTGAGCCAGCAGCACATAAGTGTAGGGAGACCGGCTCACTTTTTTCCTCGTCTAGAAATCCTGGACCGGAAAGTCTAGAGAGATTGGTGAGGTGAAAAAAGAAGAATGGAAAGAGAATCTACGCTGGAACGTGTCGCCCATGGCAACCAGTAGCAAAGTAGTGGTCCAGATAGTGCTCGAAAGGGAAGGTTGCCATCTCCTGGTCGAAAGAGGATTGCAGGCGAAACTTCCCCTTTGCTAGAAGTGCAGAAACGTTTTCTCCTTTTAGTCTCCAGCAGTGGAGGAGAAACTTTGGGAGCCGTACACTTGCAGAGCGGCATTGACAAAGAAGCTGAGGGACCCAGGGGTACTGCTGACCTGAACAGCAGCCAGAAGGGTCAAGCCTAGGCTGTTAGGGGCAGCGTGGAGGAGGGCAAGGCACAGACCTCTGGGAGGAAGAGAACCCTTATTTGAATCCTTGGCTCTATCGCTTTTTAACTACGTATGTGACTTTGAACGAGTCTTTCAGTTCCTCGCTCTGGGGTTCAATAGCTATGTCTAGCTATACAAAGGTTTTTGGACGAAGTGAACTTCTAAGGTCCATTCTAGCATTAATCATGCGCCTTTGTATATTTACGTATGAACATGCATATATAATATGATATATCATATAATATATTGCAATGAATATAATGCAAGCTTCTTCAGAGCTGGAACTGTTCTGTTTTTATGTCTATCTCCAGCACCTACCATAGGTGCCTATACATAGTAGGTTCTTAATAAATACTTTTGATTAACTGAGTAATTGATATGCCAAGAATTTTACTGCAGAACGGTTGTGTGGGGTGTGTGTGTGTGTTCCTTTTCATGTGGAAAGATTCATTTGCTTACCTCAGAAAGCCTATAGTGGAATGACCTTGTAACTACCTTCCTCTTACTTTAGGCAAGTCTCTTGGCCCATTTGGACTCAGTTTCCTTATCTATAAAAGGAGGGATCATAGGATTTAAAGCAAGAGAAGATTTCATGAGATTATTTGGTCCAACCCCTCATTTTACAGGTGAGGAGTTAGGCACAAAAGTAAGGTGACTTGGGCAGCCCATGCTCTGCAGCTACTATCCCATTCACACTGACAAATTGAATGGAACTCCTTGTCCCCTCTAAATCTAAAGGGAGTAGTTTGGTTTTTAATGCTATAGTTCACAAGTCCTTGCTAGTGTGCTTCCTGCCATAATTATCATTTGATATCCTCTGGTCATCCGGACTTAATTAGCTTTTGGAAAGAATATCTTAATACAGTGATATAGTTGGTGCAAACATTTCTCCACACACTCTCCCACCAGTATATAGAAAGTACAGGGGAAAGTGGGCAAAAAAATGTATTTCACATCTCCTGGCATACCTTTTGCTGGAATCCTCAAGATGTTATACTTAGATGAGTAGCTCTTCTGATAGACTCTTCATAGATCATTTCATCTTCCTTCAAACTGTGCTTGGTTTCCAATGCAAATGTTGCAGTGAGCCACAGGTGTCCTGGGGATGGTGCTAGGATACCTGATGAAAAATCCCAATCTTATAGTCCTCGAATTTCATGAATTTCTTCTCTGGCTAAGGGGAGGAGTTGTAGAGGAAACTGAGGCTGAGACGTGAAATTTTTTTTTCTACAAAAAATTCATTTTTACACTCATTGCTCATTAAATATGCGACAATAATCTGTCACTACAATTGACACATATGTAATCCCCCAGCAATGTTCTTTCCCCCCATCATAACAGGCAGATATAGGGACACTTCTCCATAGCTAAAATCTGCTTTTACCTTTGTACATAGATCCCAGAAAATATGGTTACCTACCAAAATTAATAGCTAGTTATAATATAAATGACTTATTTTTCTACCAGTTAATGACAAGTTCTGTATTAAATGAGAAACATCCTTAAAGTTCAATTGCATATATTGCTTTAAAAAAACCTACAAACTACAATGTTTATGTGTAATCTCTTTGGACATGATTTTCTTCTCTTCTACCAAGAGCATACCAGTTATACCTTCAAAGAAAGTCTACTGAAGAACTCAGTTTTTCCAACCAGTACATTTGATAATGCACAAAATAGAAAAACTGGAGCAAAAGCAGATGATAACTTCTTATGAGAAAATAGCATTTCTTATAAAGAGATTCTATATAACAATTGTTTCTACAGGATATTTGGGATGACTTTTTTTTTTTAATTCTGGTTATAAAGAGCTTGAGACGTGAAATTCTTATCCTCCCCACAAATGATTGCTTCTTGGAGGTTTAGCTAGAATGCTCTCTCATCACTTCAAGGCACTCAGAACCCAGAGGTCATGACAAAGTCAGCCAATTTGAACAGTCTTCCTGTTTCACCTAGGGAGGTGGAATATCCAGGCCTTATTCACACCTACAGCCCGATTGCATATTTTCTTAAATGATAATTATATCACAGAATCTTTTCCCCTACCTTAACTTGAATGGGGAAACTTGACTGATGTAATCAATTAACCCTTACTCTATTACATAGATGGAATGGAAAAACATTTATTAAATATCTAATATGTGCTAAGCACTGTACTGAGGGCTGAGAATACAAATAGAAAAGCAAGTCTATTTCTGCTCTCAAAAAGTCACATTCTAGGAAAGGGAAGCAATACATATCAGAACTTTCAGCTTTGTAATAGATGGAAAGTCTTCATAGTCTTCCTCTTAGACTTGGGAAAAGACTATCCAGGTGGTATGTGGATGGGCAGGTTCTGAGGGAAAGAATAATTGAATGAAAAAAGTATTTATTAAGCATTTATTATGTGCTAAGTAAGCACTGCAACAGGGATACAAATAAAAAAGAAAAACAGTCTCTGCTTTCAAGAAACTCATATTCTAATAAGAGAAGACAACATACATAGAAGGTTCCAGCTGCAAATCGTATGGAGAGACTTAGTGCTTATGATAAAGCAGGGGCAGCTACATAAAGCAGTGGATAGAGTGCCAGGCCTGGAGTAAGAAAGACTTATCTTTCTGAATTCAAATCTGCCCTCAGACACTTATTAGCTATGTGACCCTGAGCAAGTCACTTAACCCTATTTACTTCAGTTTCCTCTTCTGGAAAAAGAGATGGAGAGGGAAATGGCAAACGAGTCCCAAATGGGATCACAAAGAGTGAGACACAACACAAAAATGACTTACCAAGGATACAGCAGCCAAACAGATGATAATGCATTTTTAGTGTTATTTCCATTGATAATACCATGTCCACTTCTAATGTTGAAACATTTGATAGTTCAAGGATTTAATGATGAGAACTTCCTTTTCTAGGTCTTCAGTAGTTGTGGTTGCTGAGGAGGTAGGAGCTGTAGTACCTTCAGGGTCATTGATCTGGTTGCATCTCAATAAGTTTTGCTCCCCCAGAAAATGGCTATGGGAGCTGGGGTAGAAGCAGGACCTCTGGTTCACGGGTTACTGGAACCCTGAGTGTTGGACTGTTTCTACCTCTGTCTAAGAATAGGTGATGATCAACTTGGTAGTGGTGATTTGACCCACTAACTTCATGCTGTTCCCTTCCTCTCAAGATTTCCTGCTGCTCCAGTAAGGCTGGCTTGCCTGTCTTGATGGTGGTAGTTGCTCTGCATCTGCCGTTGAGGATAGTGAGTTCCATAAGGGTTGCCCCCCTTGATGAGATGAAAAGTATTAGTGTTCCCAGGATTCTTGGATCTAGGGTCCTGGGCTAACTCCACCTGGAACTAAAGGGAGGTAGTAACTGAGGTGGTGTCAGTGGTTTGGCCAGCCTGGTAAATGCTACCTCTTGTATCTCAAAAGGCCTTGATGCTTCAGGACACAAAGGAAGGAGCTGGAAAGGACCTTAGAAGTCAACTAATGCAATCTTATTTTATTTTTTTCTAATGTTCTATTAAAAGATTAACATTGAACATTAATATACTCAACTAAGTTTATTTAGTAACTATTAGCATTTAAATTAGCTAATTTAAAAGCATAACATTTAAATATTTTCCATTGAGGGGCGGAGCCAAGATGGCAGCGTAGCAGCAGCAACATATCGCAGCTCTCACATAGCCACCCCAAAATACCCATAAAATAGGACTCTAAACCAATCCTGCAACTCCAAAACACACACAAGGATACTTCCCACTAAAGTCAGCTTGGCTACGAGGAACCATATCAGCACTGCAAACCGAAGCCAGCCTGGCCTGAAGCCCCAGCTGCGCCCGGGGCGGTGGAAGAGCCTTTCAGGTGAGTGGAGGATTAGCACCACCTGCGGATTAGCACCAGCTGCAAGTGGGAAATGCGAAAAGGGGAGATAAGCAGTACAGCCAAAAGGTCTCCAGAGCGGAAAAGTGAAAGGCAGAGGTTTTGCACCCGCCTCCACGTTGTAGCTCCCTGCCCGCGGCCTGCAGAAAGCAGGGGGACTGAGCGATTGTTTTCAGGCCAGGGCTCTCGAGTTGAGTGGCCTGGATCCAGATCGCCGTCTTGGGCCTCGGTCTTGGAGTATTCATTATCCAGTCAGCCGGAAGTCTACAGCAGCCGGGAGGACCCCAGCGATTTGGGACAGAGCTTTCCCTTCTGGAAGCAGAGCCCCATAGAGATAAAAAAAAATAAAATAAAAT
>JAQQSV010018002.1:0-11487 GCA_028646515.1 Pseudochirops corinnae | reverse complement strand
ATCATTTTAATTTAATTTAATCTTGGACACTTATGTGGTTTTGTGAGTTTTTAATAACATATTTTAATTTTAATAATATGGGGCAACCCATTACTATGCATTGTGTGTGCAACATTTTCTTGATGCCAGTCCCTTACATCTTGAGGCTTGCATTCTAATGGGAGGGGGGGAGATACAACATATTAAGTGATAATTATATGTATGATAATGTGAAGAAAAGGAAAAGAACACTAACAATTCCAGGGCGGGGGGGGGAGAGGAGGAGGGATTGTGAAAGGTTTCCCATTGGAAATGAGATGGAAGTGAGGAGGAGTCATCACATGCATGGGAGGCAGCATGTGCAAAGGTGTGGAGATGGCAGATGGGAGATGGAGAGCCAAGTGTGAGAAATAGAAGGTAGACCTGTTTGGCTGAAACAGAGTATGTGAAACTGAGGGAGTAAGGGAAGCCTGGAAAGGCAGGTTAAAGCCATGTTGCACAGGACTTTAAATGCCAAGCTGAGATTGTGTTTTATCATAGAAACAATATGTAGTCATTGAATCTGAACGAGAAAACCCAATGGTCATCCCTGTGCTTTGGGAAGATTATTCTGATAGCTGTGAGAGGAAGGGATGAAAGCAGGCAAGAGGTGAGAGGGGCCTGACCTAGGGTGCTGTCCACGAGAGTGTAAAGGGGAAATTCAATAGACAGTCTTGAGGTAGAAATGATGATACACACTGACCAATGGGATCTGGTGGGGAAGTGGGGGAAGGGTGAGGAAGAGGGAAGAGTCAAAGATGTCTCCAAAGGCAAGAAGCTGGGTGAGTGGAAGGGTGGTGATGCCCCTCCACAGAAGTAAGGAAACTGCTGTGTTAGCTACCTCTCTGAGCTCTGTGTCACTTGAAAACATGACAATCAGGCCATCTATGCCTTTTCCAAGCACTAATGAAAATGTCAAACAGCAAAGGACCAAGCCTACATCTCCATAGTACTAGAATGGGCCCACTCCCCACCTTTTTCGGGCAATCAGGGTTAAGCTATTAAGTATCTGAGGCTGGATTTGGACCCAGGTCCTCCTGACTCCAGAACTGGTGTTCTATCCACTCTGTCCCCTGCTGCCTGCCCATGGGTAGTTCTTTCCAAGCCATTGTTGAAACACTGACATTGGCATAGGTCCAGCTATCCAACCAGTTTTGAATACACCAAAATACACAATCTCCTAGTCCACATCTCTCCATGTTTTCCACAATACTAGCATAAGAACATTGTTACCTAGATTTCCTAATCTCAGTAAACTATATCTACAACTTTTACCCGATTCCTGTAAAGCCTGTCAAAAGAGGAAATAAGGTTAACCTGGAATAATAGTTTTTGTTGAAGCCACACTGGCCTTTTGTGATCACAGTTCCCTTTTCTAGATGTATACTAACCATCCTTTTAATGACAAATATATTCTAGAATTTTGCCAAGAACTGAAGTGAAGCTTAACTTGATTTTGAACATCTGGATAATGGCCTTTCTCCAGTTGCCCCATTCTGAAGTTTCTCTTCCCATTTCCACAATCTTTCAAAGGTCACTTACAGTCCCCAAGGATGTAGTTCACTGGGCCCAGTGACTTACATCCATCAAGGGCAACTTGATGCTTTCTTTCTATCTCTCTACATATGTTGGGTATCAATCTTCTATTAGCCATTTTTGTTATTCCGTGACCTTTCTGCAGATATCTATACACCCAATCTCACTGCCTGGAATGCCCATTTACAGTGCCAGCTGCCTGCTGGACATTCTATCAGCATCCCAAACAAGATGTCCAAAAGCAAATGAATTCTTTCTCCCCAAAGTTTATCCATCCTCTAAATTCCTAAAGTTGTAGAGTTTTGTTCATTGTTTGTCCTTTCTCCAAGAGGACAATGAAATCAGGGAGGTGATGCCATGATTTGCAAGGGAATTGGATTTAAAGGAGGCAGGGCTTTGCAAGGTCACCAGTCTCCCTCACTTTCTCTTCTGGAACCATCAGGTCCAGTGGCCAGATATTCATCAGGACAACTGGAAATGGCCCAGGATACCTGAACCCAAACTGACTGGCACAGAAGCTTTAATCTGTTTTCTTTTTCCTATCTGGGCTTATTCACCTCTAATCAGGCTGCCTGGTGGCCATCCACTCCTGGAGGCTCACCACATTGGTACAGGTCTTAGTGTGGATGCCCAGCTGACTTAAATTCTGTAGATCAGAATCACCAGACTGAATCGATTCAGCAGCTTCAGCCTCCACTGTAGCAGGGACTACAGGCAGGTACAGGCGTGCTGAGCTCAGAGTCATCCTCGACTTTCCCCATCCCCTCATCCCTCATATCTAATCAGTTGCCAAATCTTGGGCAACAACTGTACTTTCTCTTTATTCACCCAGCCACCATCCAAGTTTAGGCCCTCAACAGTTCTCATCTAGATTATTACAAGAACCTAACTAATTAGTCTCCCTGCTTCCTATATCTCCCCTCTCTAACCCATCCTGCACACAATGGCCAAGTTGAAATTCCCACGATGATTTAAACACACCACTCCTCTATTCAAAAATCCTCCATAGCTCCCTGTTACCTCTAGATAAAATACAATCTCCCCCGCTTGGAAATCTGCTTCGTACTTTTTCAGACTCATTTCATTTATTCCCCTTCATCTGCTTGACATTCTAGACAAACTGACCTCCTGGCAGTTTCCCAAACTCAACTTGTCCTTTGTCTCTGTATCTCATGTATATCTATTATCTGGGCCCTCCTCACCTCTGCCTTTTAGAAGCCCTAGGTTTCTTCAGAACTGAACCTGGGGACCACCCCCTGAGAAAAGCCTTTCCTGATGTCAGGAACGACTGGTTTTCTCCTCCTAAAAAGACTTCTGTACTAAATTATCTGTGTGCCTCTTCTGTTCCATCCCCACCAGGAGAATGTCAGCTCCTTGAAGGCAGGTACTGATTCCTTTCTGTGGCTGTATTCCTAGCACCTAGCACAGTGCCCAGCATAGAACAAGCACACTATAAATGCTTGTTGATCAGTTCACAGACTTAGGTGAGAACCACACAAACACTAAATGCCATGCAGTGAATTTTGTAGTGTTTCAAGGAGCTGGATGTGGACATGAGCCATCTTGTACATACCACAGTGCATACCAAATACAGGGGTTTTCCATCACTCATTCTTCACATCTCTCATTAGGCAGTGATACACCAGGAGCAAAATGTTTGCACTGAGGCTTCGCCTCCCACAACAGATGGGAAAGCCAGCAGCATGGCAGAAATCATGCATTACATGCTGCTGATGTCAGCCAAGCAAGAGCGGCACTTTGGAAAATTACAAACTCCAACTACGGTTGTTGGGCAAGTCTAAGACAATGTGTTAGGGAAAACAGATCATCACTGTGATGGTACTAAACATGAATTACCCAACAGAGGCTTCCCGAGGAAAATGTAATACATGAACCAGTTCTTCTGGGAACATACCTACACAAACTTGGACCATCCCGAGAAAATGCAACATTACCTAGAAACTGAGCCTCTGGGGAGGAAAAGATCTTTAATGTTGAGTGAGCACTGACTCTGAAATGATCATATCGTCTCCTGGCTCAATCAATACAGAAAGTTCTGGGTAATTAACTGAGCCACTGGAGAAACATAATCTATTCCCTGACAAGCACCACTAAAGATTTCCAGACACAAGGTAACATTCCAGCGTTGAGGCACAAAAAGTGAACTGAACTCCCTCCCTGGGGAAGGCAGATATTTCTCATCTGCTCACAAGCCCCACCGTCCCCTAGAAAAGAAATGTCACCAGCTGCGGTGGAGAAGATCAATTAGCAAATTGATTAATTCAGGCTCAATTTACACTCCGGGTGCCAACTGTAATAGTTTGTTTCTTTAAGCTGACTGCCCTTCTCTTCATTAGAACTTGTCAGCAAGAGATAATATGCTTAATTTCCAGAATTGTGAATTTCCTGCCTCTTGCATTTCCTTGACATTACAACAGTTGTAATCAAGAAATAGGTTATAATTTAAGATGATGAATGGGTGATTTTCACAATAGATCTATATATAAGCAGGACTCTGTTTAATGAATAGGCTCATGGCACTTTCCTCTCACAGCATATCAACTCCTTTTCTTTAGTGTGGCCCAGAGACTAAAGCATGAGATGTGAAGCCAGAAAGACCTGTATTCAAATCCCATCCCTGATACTTATTGGCCAGGTTACCCTGGACAAGTCACTGAACCTCTCAGTGGGCTAGGGTCATGCTCTGAGACTGTGAGTGGCCAACCTGCATTGGTAGAGGGTATGTCTTCATCTGGGGGTTCCCTGTACCATTACAATCATGGGTGCAGTCCCTGCCCCCATCATTAGCAGAACAGAAAATCCATCTGGAATAGTTGGCTGACCTACCAAACACGGCAGTTCTTGCTTCTTTAATGTTCTTGATCCTTTTGTGCAAAGGAAAGTGGTAAGACTGGGTCCCACAAGGGCAGAAACAACCATAATTTGTGTATTTTTTAAGAATATACAAGTTTTTATGCAGTTATCAACCATTAGATGACCTGGCCCTGCCATTTTATGAACTCTCTGACTTCACTGTCCTCATCTGTAAAATGGGACCAAATGACAGTGTCATTACTCTGGTCAGAACACTACTGGAGCCCTGTAAGTGGCTCTGATCCCAGAAGATACTGAAAACCAGGAAAGCACCAGGGCCTTCAGCTCAGGCCATGCAGGATCAGTCAGACTTCCTGGTTGGCGTTTACCCTGGAGAAGGGAAGACTTAGAGTCGATTGCTTGTCTTGGGGAGGAGATGGGAGGAAGGACTTCAGTTAAATAAGACAGGGGCCTGTCTCATGGAAGCAATTAGCTTTCATCTGCTTTGCCCCAGAGAACAGAACAAAGTCACAAGAAGATGATTTTAAGGAGGATGTCCGGGAAAACCCTCTCAAGTGAGAGCTGTCCCAAAGTGGGGTGGGCTGCCTCGGGAGCCTGGAGGACCCCCTCCCCCACGTTCCTCATGCAAAGGATAGAGGAACTTGTCTGTTACACTGCAGAGGAAATTACTGTCCAGGTATGAGGTGGGCTACATGGTGCTGAGGAGCCTTCAGTAGCTTTAATTCTGTGAAAATTAAAATCTGGGAAAGTTCACAGGGTTCTTCTGGGCTCAGAATTAGATGATGTGGGCAAAGCATTTCGTAACCACAAAGCATTATGTAAATGCAAGTTGTTACTCTTATTTATGGGCTGAACTTAATTACTTTAGATGTAGATTTACAACTCTCATCTATTCCCTTCTTCTCTCTCTCCTCTCTCTTTCTCTTTCCCTCTCTCTCCTCTCTCCCTCCCTATCACTCTCTCTCTGTCTCTGTCTCTCTCCTGCCTTCCGTCCCTCCCTTCCCTTTTCCCCCCACTCCTCTCTTTTTCTCCTCCTCCCTGTTCTCCTACAAAGACTAACTTCTTATTGGAACAAGCCACGTAAAGGCATTATTCCCAGCTGTTGGTGTCAGACAGTGATCTTGGGATCTGAACTTTGTAACATCGCTGAGTCTGATCAGAACACATCAGAAACACATTCTCAGCGTCTCATATAGCGTCATTATGGTTTGCTCTCTTTCCTACCCATGCCCAGCACATGGTATGTATTTGATTAAGTACTACCTGCTTTGGGGTGATGGTTAAATAGTCCTTGCCAAACCAGACTGACAGGACAACTCAAAGCAGTTTCACATTTCTTAGCCTTGGCAATTTTTTATGGGAAGTCCTGTCACATTAGGACACTGATAATTAAATCTCAAAAACTGGTTGCTTCTATTCTTCTTTGCTTTCATTATTCTAAATGGCTTTGTACCAAAGAAGTAATTAAGCTACTGGCAAAAACCTGTAATGTTTTTAATGTTTTATGTTCTTTCACTGTTATAATCAGTATATTTCATTGAAAAGCTATTGTAAAAGGCATTATTTCTCAAATATATAGAAAGCTGAGTCAAATTTGTAAGAATACAAATCATTCCCCAACTGATAAATGGTCAAAGGACATGAACAGGCAGTTTTCAGACAAAGAAACCAAAGTTATCTAAAGTTATATGAAAAAATTCTCTAAATCACTATTGATTAAAGAAATGCAAATTAAAACAACTCTGAGGTATCACCTCATACCTATCAGATTGGCTAATATGACAGACAAGGAAAATGATAAATGTTGGAGGGGCTATGTATGGGAAAACTGGAGCACTTATGCACTACTGGTGAAGTTGTGAACTGGTCTGTTTTGAAGAACATTTTGGAACTGTGCCCAAAGGGCTATAAAACTGTGCATATTCTTTGATCCAGCAATACTACTACTAGGTCTGTATCCAAAGAGAAAAAAAGAAGGGGAAAGGAGCTATTTGTACAAGAATATTTATAGCTGCTCTTTTTGTGGTGGCTAAGAATTGGAAATTGAAGGGATATCCATCAATTAGGGAATGGTTGGACAAGTTGTAACGGAATACTATTGTGCTATCATAAATGACAAAAAGAAAGATTTCAGAAAAAGCTGGAAAGACTTAAATAAACTGATGCAAAGTGAAGGAGAACACTGCACACAGTAACAACAATATTATATGATGATCAACTGTAAATGACTTAGCTATCCTCAGTAATGCAATGATCCAAGACAATCCCAAAAGACTCATGATGAAAAATGTGATTTGCCTCTAGAGAAAGAACTGATGAAGTATGAATATAGACTGAAGCATACTATTTTTTACAGCAGAGGACAACTACAAGTAGCTCCAGAAAGAACGAAGTGGCTGGGCCAAAGGAAGCTCAGCTGTGGATGTGTCTGGTAACAAAAGGTAGTCCAATGCTACGAAGATCAATATTGCATAGGAACCTGGGATGTAAGATCTATGAACTGAGGGAAATTATCTTAATATTGTACTAATAGCCAATTATTGAAGTGGGATCCAAACTTTTCATTTTCTATTCCCTCATTAACGGCTAAGGCCCCAGAGGTCAGTCAGTCAGTCTCTGAAGGACAAGGCTGATAGATGAGATTGCCCAAATCCTCCTGGAACATGCTCTTTAATCTTTGGCAAGACCACACTCAACTAGGAGGACCTTATTTCCATTTAGAGTGTAAACAGAATCTAATCTAGGTGAATTCCAGCCCCAAAGCAATGAACTATGCCCTTGTACTCCCACAATGGAGTTTAGGGTAGCCCAGCACATGAAGGAGAAAATCAACCAGAGTGGTCTGAGTGGAGATGGATTCCTCTGTCCAGATTGCTAGAGGCAGGTGAATCTCATGATAAAGCCACATCCTTAGCAGGAGGAGCTAAAGACTTTTAGTCCACCTCCTCATTAATATGCCCACCTCATTAATTATTCACCAATTAGAGGTGATTTCTCCTGTCAGGGGCATTCCCTTTCAAAAAAAAAATTAGAACATTCATTGTCTCCATTAGGTGTCTTCGATTACAGAGAAAAACCACTGACCAGCAATTTATTAATTATTAGCTATCTTAATTAATAAATTGATTATTAATTACCCAGAAACTCTGTCTCTTGGGTTTTGCATTTGTCTCAGAACCAAGGTAAACTGGATATAGTCTAACGGGAGATGGAAAGATTAACATTGACATCTTAGGTGTCAGTGAAGTTAACTGGACAGGAATGGGTGAATTTAATTAAGGCGATCATTACACATTCTACTGTGGCCAAGAATCCCTTAGAAGAAATGGAGTAGCCCTCATAGCCAATAAGAGGGGGAGAAAAGCAGTACTGAATGGCATTTCATATGATGTACACTGCACATAAATGACTGAATGAGATCTGTTTGAATCCAAGGCAAACTGTTCAACATCATAGTACTACCAGTCTATGCTCTAACTACTGATGCTGAAAAGGCCAAAGTTGATCAGTTCCTTGAAGACCTACAACATCTTCTAGAAATAACACCCCCAAAAAGATGTCACATTCATCATAGGGGATTAGAATTTTAAAGTAGGAAATCAAAAGATAATTGGAACATCAGGCAAGTTTGGCCTTGGAGTACAAAATTAATCAGGGGAAAGACTAAATGAGTTTGCTGGTCATAACACTCTTTTTCAACAATCCAGAAGGCGATTCTACACATGGACCTCACCAGATGATCAATATTAAAATCAGATTGATTCTACACTTTGCAGTCAAAGGTGGAGGAGCTCTGCACCGTCCATTAAAACAACCTGGAGCTGACTGTGGCTCCGATCATGAGCTTCTTATTGCAAAATTCAGACTTAAATTGAAGACAGTTGGGAAAACCATTAGACCACATAGGTGTGACCTAAATAACATCCTTAATGAATATGAAGTGGAAATGATGAGCAGATTTAAGGGATTAGGAGTGGTGGAGTGCCTGAAGAACTATGGACAGTGGTTAGCAATACTGTATAGGAGGCAGCAAACAGAAAAAGAAGAGTAAGAAAACAAAATGACTGTCTGATGGGGCTTTACAAATAGCTGAGGAAAGGGAAAGGATAAAGGGAAAGATAGACCCAAGTGAACTCCAGAATTTCATAGACTAGCAGGAAGAGATAAGAAGATTTTCTTAACTGAACAATGCAAAGAAATAGAAGCAAATAATAGAATAGAAAAGACAAGAAATCTCTTCAAGAAAATTAAAAATATCAAGGCAATATTTCACGCAAAAATGGGCATGATAAGAGCCAAAAATAGTAGGGACTAAATAGAAGCAGAAGAGATTAAGAAGAGGTGGAATACACAGGGAACTATATGAGAAAGATCTTAGCATCACCAATGACCACTGTGGTGTGGTTACTGATCTAGAGCCAGGCATCCTGGAGGACGAAGTCAAGCGGGTCTTAGAAAGTATTGCTAGTAATAAGACTAGTGAGAGAAATCCAGCTGAGCTATTTAAAATCCTAAAAGCTGATGCTGCTAAAGTGCTGCCCTTTCTATATGCCAGCAAATTTGGAAAATCAACAGTGGCCTCTGGGTTGGTAAAAATCACTTTATGTCCCAATCCTAAAGAAGAGAAATGCCAAAGAATGTTCCAATGGTACTCTTTTCACATGCTAGCAAGGTTATGTTGAAGAGTCTACAAACTATAGTCTTCATCAATATGTGAACTGAGAATTACCAGAAGGACAGGCTGGTTTTCCAAGAGACAAAGGAACTAGAGACCAAATTGCCAACATTCGCTAAATTATGGAGATAGCAAGAAAAACCCAGAAAAACATCTACTTCTGCTTCATTGCCTACACTAAAGCCTTGACTGTGTGGATCGCAACAAAATGTGGCAAGTCCTCAAAGAGATGGGAGTCCCAGATCATCTTACTTGTCTCCTAAGGGACCTGTATTTGGGTCAAGAAGCACAATTAGTACTGAACATGGAGCAACGGATTGGCTGAAGATTGAGAAAGGAGTACAACAGGGTTGTACATTGTTACCTTATTTATTTAACTTATATGCAGAGTACATCATATGAAATGTCAGACTAAATGAATCAAAATCTGGAATTGAGGTTGTCAGGAGAAATATCAATAATCTCAGATATGCAATTGATACCACTCTGATGGTAGAAAGTGAAAAAGAATTAAGAAGCCTCTTGATGAGGGGGAAAGAAAGTAAAAGCTGACTTGAAGCTTAACATAAAAAAAAAAGCCCCACAAAACTAAGATCTTGTCAACTGGTCCCATCACTTCCTGGCAAATAGAAGGGGAAAAAATGGAAATAGTATCAAATTTTATATTTTTTGACTCAAAGATCACTGCAGATGGCAATTGTGGCCATGAAATGAAAAGACACTTGCTCTTTGGAAGGAAAGTTATGGCAAATATGGACAGTACCTTACTGAAAAGGGTCTGTATAGTCAAAGCTATGGTTTTTCCAATAGCAATGTATGGCTGTGAGAGTTGGACTATAAGGAGAGATGAGAGTTGCAAAATCTACACTTTTGAACTGTGTTGCTGGAGAAGAATTTTGAGAGTCCATTGGACAACAAGAAGTTCAAATCAGTCAATACTTTAAAAAATTAATTCAGACTATTCACTGGAAGTTCAAATACTGAAGCTGAAACTTAAATACTTTGGCCACATAATAATAAGATGGGATTCATTAGAAAAGACCCTGATATTGGAAAAAATTGAAAGTAAAAGGAGAACAGGATAGTGAAGGATGAGATGGATGGATAGTGTCCTGGAAGAAATGAGCATGAGCATGGGCAGACTTTGGAAGACAGTAGAGGATAGAAGGGCCTGATGTGCTTGTCTTAGCCAGCACCCTAGCATACCCAGGATGGCCGGCTAGCACAGGTTTTTTGATCTGCTTTACTAAAGGAAAGACAGCTTTAAAGGGGTTAATTAATCTTACTTTGACAGAAAGATAAGTACAGATAAGCAGAAAGAAGTGAGTATCTGAGAAAGAATGCAATAGACAGGGCTCCAACTATTTAAACAGAGTAATAGATACCTAATCACCAGACCAGGAGCACCAACATCTGGGTTCAGACACAGCTAGGGGACTCCTTAACAATGGCTACCTAGAGTCTCATCTGGCCAAATCACAAGGAAGCATTCTTCCAGTGAGTGAAAATTTGTTTAAAAAATAAAAACTTCTGTTAACATAAGTCAGATGATGACAGTAATAGTTTGGGGAAAGCAGTGCTCAAGTCTCGCTTGGCATATTCCTCATGCTGTGTACTCCTAAAGAAATTAAACGGGAATGGAAATTTGCATTTGTCCAGTTTTGTTTTTCATTCCCCTAAATTACAGATAGAACACTATGACTTTAAAATGAATAATAACCCCAGTTGCTCTGCCTTTCCCCCCTCAAAAAAAAAAAAGAAAAAAAAAAGAGTTTATTGGTAATAATGGACTCTCTTTTTTGAAGCACTAATAGTAAAGGGCCCTTGGTTGAATTGAGATTTAAATGTTGCCACTAGCAATTATAAATCCAGAGTTGATTTGGTTGAAATCTATACAATTGAAAGTAAATCAGAATGTGGTCTACATGTGCTCCCCTATTAGAATTGTTGTCAAACGCCTTTAATGAGGACGAACACAGCATCAAGGTCAGCTACCACACTGAGAGTAAATTATTCAACTTGAAAAGGCTGCAAGCCAAGACTGAAGTGGAGGGAGTATTGGTGCATGATTTTGTGTTTGCAGATGATTGTGCCTTCAGTGCAGACTCTGAAGCTGAGATGCTATAAAATTTGGACCAATTGTCTGCTGCTTGTGCTAATTTTGGCCTAACAATTAACATCAAGGAAAACACAGATTCTCCACCAGCCAGCACTAAACCAAGCCCCATCTCAGATTAAAGAAATACACAAAAAAGATTACAGACCCCATATCAATCTGACCATATATTGGAAAAATGGATCAAATACTGTAACCAGGGCCTTGTTAGATATGGGGGCCGAGGCCTCCCTCATTTATAGGAACCCTGATCAATTCAAGCATGGAACTCCTATTACCATCATAGGACTGGGGCGGGGGGGGGGGG
>JAQQSV010018001.1:0-11487 GCA_028646515.1 Pseudochirops corinnae | reverse complement strand
GAAAGAATTCACTGATCACCTCTTTAAAAAGATCCCCAAAAGAGATAAGATTAGTTTACCTCTGTTTCTAGTCATCTATGTTCTTGATTACAAGGCAGGTAGCATAGTGGATATGGAGCTGGACCCAAAGTTTGAATCTTGCCTCAGATGGTCCCTAGTTAAGTGACCCTGAGCAAGTCCCTTGAACTCTGCCTGGCTTAGTTTCCTCATCCGTCAAATGGGAAAAATAATACCACCTAGGCTGTTGTGAGGATCAAATGAGACAATATTTGTAAATCTCTTTATGAGCCTTAAAGCAGTATATAAATAATACCTATTACTATTATGCCACTTTTGATAGAGATATCATCCCGAGCAATAGACTATGACTTTCCTATTCCTGCCATTTAGTTATCTATTCACCTTTGTGTAACTTGGAATTATGACTCTATGCTAAAGGGAGAGCAATATTCCAGCCTCCATCAGGAACCGGAAAATAGTGGCAAGAGGGGAAGCAAGAAATGATGAAATGAGGGAATGAACCTGTTCTTAGACTCCAGAGATCATGATTTGCTACCAGGCTTATAGGATCATTAGGTGAATATCACATATTTTTAGCAAAATATTTTTAACACTTTTCTAAGTGGATAGCTTGGGTTTCAATTGAAAGCATTTATATAATTTATCAACTGTGATTTAGCCTATTTTCCTTTTTCTACTCAATTCTGTAGTCAGTTCACAGTCCAGCTCTGAGGAGCCTCCCTAAGATAACATGCAGTGTTACACTAAGTAGCTCAGTTGGATGTCTATCCAGCTGCAACTCACAGTCTGGGAAATACACCGTCTGTATCCATTTTGTTTTTCCTGGGTGGATTGCTAGACCAATCCCTTCTGAAAGTTTTGCAGAGGTCTCTTTTTGAAAGTCTCATTCCAGAACTAGATCAAATCAGTGAAATATCACCTTCAACTAGCAACCTCTATAGAAACTCTCCATCAATAGGGAATTGATCTTTTTGAAACTTGCACAGGATACTAATGAACACCCTTGGTGAGAATATGATTGAGCCTGACTTGCCCTTCCTGACAAAGAGTATATTATACATTATGCTTCTATTAAGGCAATCTGTGATATCTTTTTTTATTGCCATTAAAGGTTCTTGACTCATAGTAAGTTGGAAATCCATTAAAACTCTCACTCTTTTTTTCATATGAACTACTGTCTAGACATGACTCCCTTGTCCTATATTTGCAGAGATGATTTTTTGAAACCAAGTGTAGAACTCTACATTTATCTTTATTAAATTTCATTTTAGTGGACCCAGCTCATTGTCGTAGTTGTAATAGGGATTGCCTCTGAAACACGTTCAGATTGCCTAACATGGAGGCACCCCTCAGGGGCCTGCCTGGGCCTGCTCAGATTCTCCTACCACATAGATGGCCTCCTTTAATTGGTTGCATAATTGGAACAGGCTGTGTCATTAAAACTGGTGAGATTGAGATGTTTGCTCTCTACCTTGCATGTTTTCCTCTATGCTTTTCCCTGCTGTGTCCAAGAGAGAGAAGATCCCTGTTCAGCTACAGCATAGTTGCCATGATAATCAGTAAAAATCTTTTTTGTGTAAATATCTGAGAAATAGAGTTTTACAAGTGGTGGCTTTCTTGGATTTTTGTCTCCTCAAAATTTCAGGGCACATCTAATGCCATATTTCTTTATACATACAGAGCTACTCTCTATGGTATCTAGCTTATGTAGACAATTTTCCCTCTATCCCTTTTTATTAGATTTGCAAAATTCCAAGTACATTCATTTCCCTCCACTTTTATTAGTTGCACCACTGTCCAAAAGCCTGATTTTTATTTTTTAAGCCATGGTTCAGAAATACAAAACCCATACTCAGACATCATCTTTTTAGGTAGATGCTCACTTTCAAAATCTGTCTTTCTCAAGTAAAGTCCTTGCTTTCAATCAACAGCATTTATAAAAACACCATTTGTTCCCCTAATGTCTTCAGTTGAGCTAATGAACTGAAATACCTAAACTTCCGTGAGTCATAGAGCCAGTAGGTATCAGAACCAGGTTATCCTATTCCCCATCCTGCTCTTAGTTCATTTTGTTATAGTGCCTAAGGCATTACCTGATCCTGAAATGCCTTCTGAGTCATCAGAGAAAGATTAGTCTTAGTATGAAGTATGCCTTATTGTATTCTAGTTCTTTGAAATTTTGTCTTTCTTGTCAGAGATTGACCCCCAATCTTATCAAAATCCACGTTAGATTCTCATGCTTCCCATCTTCCTGTCCAAACATGTGGTAGGGCATCAGGATACTTTGTCTGGGAGGTGATGGCTTCCAGGTAAGGCCTTCTCCAGCATCAACTCCTTGCCAGGAACAACAATAGTACTTACAACAGGGGTCACATCTTTTTCTACCATCACTAGCCCCGCCCCCCCAAAGAGGAACTGACAAATCACCAATAACTCTGAAGAAGCAGTTACAAGTACCACCAAAATTTTTATTTCCTACTTGGGTTCCTTGGCATTCTCCCAAAAGAAGAGAGATCAACCATTTGGTCCTTCATGTCTGAAAGCATGGCAACCATTGCATTATGAGAATATCTATTTCCAGTGCATCAAGATCCAGAGAAAAGAGATTAGACCAAATTCACACAATACATTAATGACAAAGCAGACGCCGTCTTTCCAATCCTAGCATCCAGTTCTCTCTACTTTCTCCACTGACTATAAACACTAATGGAGAAAAATTACATCTGTCCTATAAAAATGCTACATTTATTTCCAATGTAATCCATCTGTTCTTTTGGGGACTATGGGAGTGTCACAAATTCACATAGGATTTCTGAGAATAAGAAGTTTACATCTAGATGTCTATAGGAAGATATGTTATGAGAAGTATCATCTGTTAGAGAACTCTCTCCTGCTTACCCATCTGTGAAAGTGAACTGAAAGATAAACTATCAAACCCCCTCACTTATCCCCAGATCCATTTACTTTAGGGTGTTGACTAGAACTCTGTCAGCAGGGCCCCTACTGAAGTAAATTGTGAAATAGATGTTTGACTTTTTTCACACCTCTTAGTGTTTCATTGTTCCTCAGGTAGCCTTCTCCTACTTCCCTTTGTCTCAGGAGACCAGATTGTTCCCCTTAAAAGTACTAGCCCTTTCTCCTTTAAACTCTTCTCCTGTACCCTCAACTTTGCTGCAGCAATCAATCACTCCCACCACATTCTAACTTTTTATTTTTATTATTTTTTTCTTTTTTTCCACATCTTAAATTTTTACTTTCTCTTTCTCTCTCTCTCTCTATCTCTCTCTCTGTCTCTCTCCATCATTCTCATCAGCAAACATTTACTAAGAGCCTACTATGTGCCAGATATTATGGTGAGATCCAAAAACTAAGAATTAAACAATCCCTACTCTCAAGGATCTTATATTCTAACAGCTTCTACCTCTGCTTACAGACAAGCTCAGGTCTTCCCTATCCTAAAAAACAAACAAACGAAAACAACTCAACTCCTTTTAGACAAATGAGGATTTAGGAAACACATCTGAGGGAGGTCCCTGAGCTAGAATTTGAGAGAAGAGTAAGATTTGAACAAAAAAAGGACTTCAGCAGCCAGAATTCATCACAGGCACAAATGGGAGTGTGAATAAAGGCATAATAATAAAAGAGGTCGGGATGAGAATGGGGGACAATGGGGCCAAGATTCAGCAAACATGAGGAGAAATAGTGTGAGATCAGGCCGAAAATGGAGAATAAAGTCATATCATGTGTAAATGTGTGAGTGTTAGGGGTTTGTTTAAATGCCAGGTTTGTGAGTTTATACTTCATTTCATCAGGAATGGGGAACCACTGAAGTATGGAATGGAAAAATCAAGAGATCAGAATGGCAGATTAGCAAGATGACTTGGGCGAGTCATGTGGTAATATGATCTCTCTTTGCAAATTTCTCACAGTGCTTCCCTCCCTTGAGTTTTTCATATTATTCTCTTAAATCCCAATTATTTGTGCATCTGTCTCTTTTTTTTCAATCTTATTAAATTGCAAGCTTCTTAAAAGCAAGGTCTATCTTTGTATCCCCATTGCTAATTTTAAGCAGGGCCACATCATGGAGGATTGTAAGGTTGCCTTTCCTGGTTTTAGCCAACATGAGTATAATTCAGCACTTGGACTTATCATAGATGAATTTGCCTGCAGCTTCCAGTCATGTGATGGATGACTCAATGGTGAAGTACTTGGTGTTTTGGTGTGGTATGGTAAACCCTGGGTGGGTCCTTGGAACTCCTCCAGCCTCTTGGCAGCTGTAGGGAGCAGGGTCTTTGTCAGTTAAAAGAGAAGACAAAGATTCTAGTCTGTTCTCTTCCTTCAACCATCCTCTGGAACAAGTCGGGCAGTCTGTCTCAAGATTTCCCATAAGCAGTTAGGGAATGAAAGATACTATTTCATTCATCCTACAGCTACTCCCAAGAAGAGCATGAACTAAGTTAGAATGATTTTGTGCTTGGACCCCTAGATGCCTTTTCCATCCTGAGCTATCTTTCCTAAGTAGGTACCCAAATATCAGTCTTGAGATGTGCATGATGGAGTTGAGAGGGCCTGGGACCTTACGGTTGGAGCTGACTGACAGCCTGAGGATGAGTCCACAGCAACTACCCTAGTGCTCTTGGAAAGGGTGAACACAATGAACAAGAGAACAACTACCAACAATCTTTGGCTGACTTGGATTGCCAGAAGAAATGGACTTTGGACAAGAAATGCAGAACCCAGGTGAAAGGTAAAATGACGGGCTCTGGTGGCCTAATGTTCTTCAAAGGAAGAGAGCTCAAATTGTGAGACAGTTGTTCCTTATATTGAAACTAAATCTGTCATTCTGTTATTTCCAGCAATTGCTAGAAGTACTGTTTTCTGTCTTCCATATGCAAGATCTAAACATATTCTAAAAAAATTGTGCATCTCTGCTGAGTGAGGGGAGCAGAACCAGGAGAACACTGTACACAATTAAAGACATATCGTATCTGTGCTGACTTTGATAGACTAGGCTCTTCTCAGCAGTGCAAGGCTATAAGACAACTCCAAAGGACTCATGATGGAAAAGACCATCCACATCCAGAGAAAGAATCATAGAGTCTGAATGTAGAGTGAAGCAAACTACTTGCTCTCTCTCTTTTTCCATTTTGTTTTGTTTTGTTTCTTCCTCATTTTTCATTCCATTGGTTATAATTCTTCTTTACAACTTGACTAATGTTTAATGTGAAGGCATGTGTAGAACCTGTATTGGATTGCATGCTGCCATGGGGGGAGAGGGAAAAGGGGAGAGGGAAAATCTGGAACTCAAAAACTTGTGGAACTGAATGTTGTGAACTAATAGCAAATAAATTGTTAAAAAAAACAATTATGCATCTCTTCCCCAAACTAAAACTCCTCTGTTCAATCAATCCTTTTATGGCATGGGTTCTAGTTTCCCTCTCTCCCCTGGGCACACACCAGCAAAGCAATGAATGTTCTTCCTAAAACATAGTACTCAGAACTTAACAGGGTATTCTGGTTGTGGTCTGACCATAGTACAATGGAATTCTCCCTCCCTCATTTTGGATACTATGACTGTATTAATTAATACAGCCTGGGATTGCTTTTAAGTCTAACTGATATAAAGCAGCTACCACAGAGAAGAGTTTAGAAACATCCCTAGGCAGACAACATTTGATTTCCTTGCCAAGCACAGAGAGGTGGCAGGCAAGGCCATCACCAGTTTTGAACACAAGCTCATTTTTAAATTACCACTGAGGAAGATGGTACAATATTATGAGAAACATTGCCTTATAAAATAGGAAAAAGCACTGGAAGCCAAAACACATTTAAAGAAAACAGTGTGAGACCCAACTGAGCAATATCAGTCCAGAGATATCTTGAAATACACTACCAGGAGGAAAAGAAAGAGGTCTGCAATGAAATACATTTGTCAGCTTTTGTATCATGATCTCTTTTCATCATTGGTTTACAAGGAATCTCGACTTTTGGATTCTTTGACTTCAGTGTCTGAAATGTTCTGTGTAGAAGGGGAAATGGCCCTTTGGAAAATGAAGTCAGCAGAAGAGGAGAGGAACCAGAGTCCAAGGGTGGGGAACCTGAGGCCTCCAGGCCACATCTGTTCTGTGAAGTTTGGATTCAGTCAAAGGGCTGAACTCAAGAACATAGAGAGTCACATGTGGCCTCAAGGCCACAGGCTCCCCACTTTTGAACCAGGCTAAGTACCCATCAAGGAAATCTCTGCTGGAGAAAACACACTCATAAAAGTATTAAACGCTCACTTGCCAAGGTATGTCAGGGAACAGTATACCTAAAGAAAGGATTGAGGGATGGAGGGAATCATCAAAGAGATGAAGAGGTAAAAAAAAAAAAAATGCCATTTGAGAAAAAACATCAAGAAGGCCATATGCACTCAATCAAGCTTTAGGCTATCTCAACTCATAATTCCCAAGCTAACAGATTTACCAGTCTCAGCTTTCCTGGTAGCAGGAATCATAAGCATGTGCCACCATGCTCAGGCTTTTATTCTTAACTTAAAAAATTATAGCTTTTGCCTCCAATATGACTACAAGATCTTTTCACTTTAAATCTTTTCACTTTAAAAAAATATCCTGCTTTCATCATCACCTTCTGCTGTCTGAGTCACAGAAATGCTCCGTGTTTTACGTGACCAGAACTATTTCTCAAAGCCTTGCACCTAAAAGAACTGAGTTTGCAGAAAACACTGGGGCTCACTGAACTCTTCTCTTTTCAAGCCCTTGCTTTTCCCATGATTGAGTCCAGAGACTCATGAAGAAGTTCAATGTGAAATGCATGGAACATGCTACTGACCTCTCCCTCTTCCTGTGAGTGATTACTTCCAATTCATTAGCCTTTGCAGTGCGTTCCAGAGCACATGCTGGGGAAAGAAAGAAGGAACCTCCAGGATCTTAGCTGTTATAGCTGAACTGAAGCGTTCTTTGACATCTCCCCCCTGACCCTGGTCCTGCCCTCCCCCAAATAAATTATTTTGATGAAAAGTTTTAGGGTAAAAAATTTAATTTCCAAATTGACAGAATTTTTCAGAAAAGTATTTTAAAAGTGAAAAGCATATTTTTAACTAAAATTCTTTCCTTTTTTCTTTTAAAATTCAAAACAGCTCATATATTTGTACAGTCTCTACAGAAAGGCCCCATCCAAGGTGGGTGACTAAGATGGGCAAGGCTCAATGTGTATTGGCACATGGTTTGTACATTATCTGATTATACTTGAGAGGGTTTCAGTCCATTTCAGCTTCTCAGGCAATTCCTTAGAATTTGTGCAAGCATTTTTGCTGGTATAGGGAACTCTCCTACTGGGAATTCCTTAGGCTGAGGAAGTCAATCACCACACATTTATTAAACACCTATTATGTGTCAGGAAATGTGCTGGACTTTGGGATACAAAGACAAAAGTCCCATATTCAGTGCTCTTGTGGCATTTATGTTCTTTCAGAATCATAGATCCTTCACAAATTCATAAAGAATAATTGTAGAAAAGGCAGCATTACATGTTAAGAGTGCATCAGTGTTCCTAAAACATTCTCCAGAGGAAAAGGTGTTGTTTCTATTTGGCCCTTGGATCTTCAAACAGAAATGTCACTAGAGTGAAGGATAATTCATTAACCTAGTTTTACTCTCTATAGTCTATCCCACAAGAACACTCAATTCCTGTTCTAAGTACATTCTCTGCAAATAACATTTTGTTTCTTCAAGTCACCCACTGGGAAAGAGGGTCTCATGCAAATTAGCAATATTGGTTTTCATGTCTGCTATATCTCCAGTATTAAATTCTGGCATTCTGGTTTGTAAATGAACTCTTGTGAGTTAGGTTGATGTGACTCAATTACCTACCATCTGATCCTCAACTGAACTAACAAAGTTAAATTTCTGAACCTGAAAAGCTGAGGAACAGACCATAGACCTGGAATGACCCCACCAAGGTGCAGATATCCCCAAAGGCCCAGGCTGAGCAGCCAGCTGGTTTCCCTCTAGCATCACCTTCTAGCTGCAAAAGTAATTTTAATTTTTTTTAAATCCTGAGTCATTTAAATGAGCCATAACCTATATTCCAGAGAGAAAGAGAAAGTATAGGTGAATGGAATTCCAAACCTAAACTTTAATACAGAAAGCTTCATGATGAGCTACATGACAGGGCCATTGGTGGATGACAACAAATGTCTCTAAGAGGAGAGATAGGACCAGACTGTGAGGACTCAACCTTTTTTGTGTCATGATCCTTTTGGAAGTCTAGTGAAGACCCTTCAGAGAATAAAGTTTTTTAATAATCAAAGGAAATGCTAACTCTCAGTTAGAGGTTATTGAAAGTAAAGATATAATTGGTTTTTCCCCTCCAAGTTCACAGATCTCCTGAAATCTATCCACGTAATCTAGCTCTTGGAGTTCCATGGACTCCACATTAAGAAGCTCTGGGTTAGACGATCTCTTGGGTTGTATCGATCAATACATTGAGTTAATCAATAAATCAATAAATAAGTGAGCATTTATTAAGTGTTTACTTATGGGCCAGACATTGTGTTAGGTACTGGGGATACAAAGACAAAATGAAACAATCCCTGCTCTCAAAGAGCTTACATTCCACTGGGAAGTTAGTAATCGAAGCTCTGTCATTTAAAAAAAAAATCAAGACCTACTGAGGTATAATGTGAGAAGACTCAACTAAAGATCGCAGAATTAGTTGGTACCCTATTTGGGGCTGGAATCCAGGTCTTTTGAACCCTTTCCTCTCTAGCATGTTCTCTTGTTGGTCAAAGGTCATGAGGGGCCAGGACCAAAAGCATGTGTGTCACAGATGGCAGAAACATAATGTTCATAGATGATAGGAGCACATGGAAGAGCTGGGAGAGTAAGTACTCTAAACTGGACCTAGAGAGGCCATCCACCCTGCCCAGTTAATCCACCCAGGCTTGGCCCTTCGTTTGGAGCTAAGATATTCTAATTGGTAGATGAGTAAAAACTCACCTAGCTATCTTCAGAACACATTTCACATTCCATACAACTATGCATCAAGATGCCTGGTCTCACCTAGCACGAACATATTGCCATCTCTAGGAACAGTATGATATTACATCAACATTACTATTGCTATTGAAAAAATACAACCATCATATGTCCTATGGCTCTGCTCAAAATCCCTGTGATTCCCCAAACCAAAATTTCCTTGACTGCTTCCCAAATGTATTGTATCCTCCACTCAGGATGTCAGCTCCTCAAGGGCAATGATTGTCTCACTTTTACATCTGTATCCCCAACACCTGGCAGGCACAATGCCTGGTACGTAACAGGTTCTTTTAAAATGTTTGTCCATTCATTATCTCATTTAAGCACCCAATCAGTATCTCCTCCCCAAGCAAAACCTGCCTCTCCCCTCCAGGTTTTTCTCCATGCCATAAAACTCCTTATCCTTTAGAAGCAGAAAATTGGGAAATTCTTGTTGAATTTATAGGAGCACCTTGAGATGCAGGATTGGTGATTTGGCTTTAAATATTCACAATGCAAGCTCTCCAGCTTCAAGTCAGTATGAAGAGCTTTGTTGTTGGCCTGTCCTGACAACTTTTGCAGTCAGTTCAAAGTATAAAACAGCATTGTTATATTTTCAGGATATCAAAAGGTAACGTGTCGATCCCAAGTCTCACATTTCTGACACAATAATTTCCTTTTCTTCACTATGTATATGTGTTACAAGGGTTTTGTTTTTATTTTTCTAGGGTGAAAGGGGAGAGAATACTTCCTATTTTCTTTAATTTTAAGAATAGGTACATATTTGTATCCTGCCACATAAAGTCACCTTCACCAAACTCTTTGACTTCTGCCAATCACAGACACAGTAAATTTATAGTGTTTAAAAAAAAAACCAGGGGGGAGGTGGCAGGACAGAGCCATGATGGCAGACTTGCTTGACATCTCCCCCAAACCCCACTAAACACCTATAAAAAATGACTCTAAACAAATTCTAGAACTACAGAACCCACAAAATGATAGAGTGAGGCAAATCTCCAGCCCAGGACAGCCTGGAAGGCTGACAGGAAGAGTATGAGTATATTGCACCTGGCTGGGAGCAGAGCACAGTCTGCAGCAGCACAGATGGGACAGAGCAGGCCTCAGGGCACTGAAAATCACTGGCAGCTGTGGTGGTTTCCAGGCTTCTTAACCCACAAACACCAAAGACAGCATAGAAGGTCAGTGGGAAAACTCTGTGGGACCTGGGTGAAAGAGGAGTGACATCTAGAGGGGGTCCAGTTTCAGCACCAGGGTGGCAGAGGTCATGGTGGTAGTAGCAGCAGTGGTGGCAGCACCACCAGCAACAACTACTTCCAGAGTTCTGGGCCCACAGACTGTGGGGGATTGATCAGCTGATATAAAATTGCTGAAGCCTGGGACAGTACACCTACCCACACTGGAAGCATAGTCCTACCCTGACAAAGAGTTAGAAAATCAAGTATTTGACAGGGAAGATTAACAAACAACATAAAAAAAGTCAGACTATAAAATCTTACTTTGATGAGAGAGAAGATCAAAACATACAACCAGAAGAAGACAGTAAAGTCAAAGCTCCTGTATCAAAAGCCTCCAAGAAAAACATGAACTGGTCACAGGAAACGGAAGAGCTCAAAAAGGATTTTGAAAATCAAGTAAGAAAAGTAGAGGAAAAAATGGAAAGGAAATGAGAATGATGCAAGAAAATCATGAAAAATGAGTCAACAGCCTGCTAAAGGAGACCCCAAAAAATGCTGAAGAAAATAATGTGTTAAAAAAATAGACTAACCCAAATGGCAAAAGAGGTCCAAAAACCAATGAGGAGAAGAATGCCTTGAAAAGCAGAATTGACCAAATGGACAAGGAGGGCCAAAAGCTCATTGAAGAAAATAATTCCTTCAAAATTAGAATGGAGTGAATCAAAGCTAATGACTTTTTGGAAAACCAAGAAATTATAAAACAGAACCAAAAGAATGAAAAAAATAGAAGACAATGTGAAATATCTCATTGGAAAAAACCATTGATCTGGAAACTAGATCCAGGAAAGAAAATTTCAAAATGATTGGACTGCCTGAAAACCATGATCAAAAAAGAGGCCTAGACATCATCTTTCAAGAAATTATCAAGGAACACTGCCCTGATATTCTAGAACCAGAGGGGAAAATAAAAATTGAAAGAATCCACCAATCTCCTCTTGAAAGAGATCCCAAAAGGAAAATTCCTAGGAATATTGTAGCCAAATTCCAGAGTTCCCTGGTCAAGGAAAAAATATTGTAAGCAGCCAGAAAGAAACAATTCAAGTATTGTGGAAATACAATCAAGATAACACAAGATCTAGTAGCTTCTACATTAAGGGATTGGAGAGCTTGGAATATGATATTCCCGAGGTCAGAGGAGCTAGGATTAAAACCAAAAATCATCTACCCAACAAAACTGAGTATAATACTTCAGG